>SDVV010018633.1:0-13712 GCA_016164225.1 Gammarus roeselii
ATATATATTCATAGCTGTTTTATGATTTCTTTTAAATATGAAATCAGAAACTCATTTGCCAGATCGTAACCAGGACAAAATGATTGTCCCGGAAAGGATACGGTCCCTGTGTATGCATTTATGGTTCGCTTGTTAAATATTGCGACCAAGGTTCTACTGATCACAGTCCTACGTCCATCACATACAAACATCACTTTGCTAATTACGAGAAATGATAACATTTTGTCTCGTTGACCAGTAGCCTACAACCGCTAACAGTTTCTGCTGCATCAGTTTGAGTCCTCACCAAGCGCATCACCAGGTCTCTGTAGAAGGGCTTGCCGGCGCAGTCGTAGAGGAACAGCTCGACCGTGGTGGAGGTGTCAGGCACTTTAATTTTCCTGGTCAATACGTCCACACCTTGAGTCTGCACGCAAATAGAATAGAGATGAAATGCTTCTTTGGAACAACACAGCTGGTAAATTTTCGTCACATGATATGTCTAACTTCTAATTTCATAGGTAATTAAATCAGGGGGTAAAATCAGAAACATCATACAATGATTGGAAAATCCTAATACACTGCTCAACAACACCGACCCGTTTGCAAGAAGTGATTGTGCTAGTGGTAGTGATTTTTCAATAATTGTTTCCTGAATCATTGAGAAAAATTCCTCACACTGCATTACTGACACGGTTAGAAGTGATATTTACAATGCAGCAACTTTCGAACATAGCGCATCAACACACTCTGCCATATGTCAAATATCCTGAAGCCAATGCTCACCATGTTGTAGTTTTTTGGGTACTGCCCCGAGTCCACAAAGCCATGCACAAGGGACGTCTTGCCCACGTACGCCTCCCCTGTAACAAGAAGAAGGGTGCCTGTAAGCAGTGCGAGATGATGTCACACATGACATCATCAAAGAGTACTCTACTAATAGACAACATGCCGACACTAGAGTGTAGAAATGTTACAGTAGACGACATGCCGACACTAGAGAGTAGAAATGTTACAGAAGACAACATGCCGACACTAGAGTGTAGAAATGTTACACTAGACAACATGCTGACACTAGAGTGTAGAAATGTTACACTAGACAACATGCTGACACTAGAGTGTAGAAATGTTACAGTAGATAACATACCGACACTAGAGTGTATAAATGTTACACTAGACCACATGCCGACACTAGAGTGTAGAAATGTTACAGTAGACAACATGCCGACACTAGAGTGTAGATATGTTACAGTAGACAACATGCCGACACTAGAGTGTAGAAATGTTACAGTAGACAACATGCCAACACTTGAATGTAGAAATATCGGTTGCAAGTAACAAGTTAATAATTTTCTGTTGGAGCTGACAGTGTGGCCCTTTCAATAGGGCAACAGATAAAAAGTGTCCCATCTCTCCATATTACTCACCCATAACTATGCACTTCGCCCTTACGATGTTGTTGCGCTCCATTACGCCTTATTCTACGCTAATTGCTTTCTATCGTCCTACGCTGTGACTCAAACGCGTGGGACTCTAAATTAGCATTGCCCCGACTACTCAGCTACCAATGGACGTCTCGTGTGGGAGGGCCAGCTGCCTTGTGCCTACGTGTGCTGGAATGTTTGTTGATAGCTGTGGTTGCCTAGGCAACGGAATGATACCAGTTATAAAAGTAGAATACATGCACTGCACTACACTGTATAGTTGCAGATACAGGGTGCGCTGAATTATATTTGAGCGAGAATGTTGATACATATTTTATTGTGCTATAATTTACTGTCATATTAATGTGTACGAAATAAGGATGTTACTCAAGATAAATTAATGTATAAACAGTTTACAATATCCCATGGCACAATTGATAGTGAAGTCGTCGTCTTAAGTCTTAAGATCCCGTATTACTGCAAAAATATTTGTTTTTATCTGCAAGCTATTGAGAATATAACAACCCCTTTTCGTGCTGTGGACAGCTGAGTTTACCGTGTTGTCATGGCAACGGTTGCTATTCTTTCTTAGACAGCTCTCGCGCAGACACGCAGGTGGGAGCAGCGAGTCGAACGTTTAGCAGTGTTCATGAGAGGGTGTGACATAAGCTGCCCATCATTAGAACAACTTATAAGAACGTTTGGCCGCGCTTATGAGAAGGTGTGATATAAACTGCCCATGATTAAAACAACTTAATAGAACGTTTGACAGTGTTCATGAAAGGGTGTGATATAAGCTGCCCAAGATAAGAAAAAAATTATTAAAACGTTTGGCCGTGCTCATGAGAGGGTGTGGTATGAGCTGCCCATGATTGGAACAAATTACTCAAAAGTTTCAAGTTCATTGTTGTGAACAGGACGTTTGTCGTTGATTGTGACTATATAGATAACGAGCTATAACAAACGGTATGCTTTTCTAAGTGAATGGGAACGAATATTTAAGAGCGTTTTGTGTGACGTCAAGTATTATATATAAAAACATTTCTACACTCATTCGGCATTTTAGACAAAAGGATTCATTTACTGCAGCACTGAGTATTTATTTAGTCTAATCAACACAGACATCGGTCAGATTTACTGTTCAAACGTCAGTTCTACCTTCCTTTCCAACGATATTCTTTACTAGAAGATGTCACACGACGTCCACGTTGTTAATATTTCCTAGGCCGGCCGTATTCGCCCTATAATGACGCCACGAGGGCTAGACACCCCTGACCACTTTCCCAGGCCACGTTACAGTGGGGCGTCACTCGTGGCTGCGTTGCTGCTGTCCTTTTTTGTTATTGGTGAGTGAAAGAGAATACAGGTAGAACTATACATTTTCTACAGTAACCGGTGACCGAAATAACTTTGTTTTCCCAGTTTTCATGGTAAATGTGCAAATTTTGTGTATTTTTGTCAGCATTAAAGGATTCTATTACGCGCGAGGTGGTGGAGGAGTGCTAATAGGTCACTCGAGTCCTACAGTACGTTTGTTGTTAATCCATAATAATTTTCTTAAACCCCCGGTAGTGAGTGGGAGCCCCCGAAGCATACCGTGGGGAGAAGTGGGGTCCCTTCCAGCCCACAACAGCAGGCTCCGCCTCCTCGCTCCTTGCCCCTGCGACATCACCTCTGGCAACTGCAACACGGGCTGCTGCTGCGACCAGGTGCGGAAGGCAAAAGAGACAGGGACATACTGTTTGTATTTATTGACATTTAGCCGTTTCTTTTAGAGCAGGAGGATGGCTTGGATTCAGCGGTAACGTGAGGGGGGGGGAGGAGCTAATATCCCCGCATAAGTGGCCGCGGTGTGTTAAGACTCAACACCCAACATGCAATATCAGAGACTGGTACAGCCAGTTGTACACGCTTCCCACTCGACTATATGCAGCACGAAGAGCACAAAACGCATAAACTTATAAACAATGCTGCAATGGTTCAATTTCTTGCCATGTTGCTTATGAGTGAGAACTAAATCACCACGATCACTGATGACTGTAAAGGTGTTAGGTTGGGTGACGCATTGTTAGGGTTGATGGTGTATATGTATAGTCAACAATCGTGTATGTATTATGTACTATAAAATTTACGTAAACTGAATTTGGAGAGGTAAACTGAATCAAATTGTTGTACAACACTGAACAATTTGTGGTCACTATAGCTCTAGTTGTACCGCACTGAACACTTTGTGGTCACTATAGCACTAGTTGTACAGCACTGAACACTTTGTGGTCACTCTCGAACTAGTTGTACAGCACTGAACACTTTGTGTTCACTCTTGCACTAGTTGTACAGAACTGAACACTACTGTATGCTCATTTCTTCTTATTTTACTGTACAAAGTTGATCAATCACTGGAGCAAGTCTTAGTCAATTGTAATGCATCTCTGATATGTCATTGTGATAATATATGTCTTTGTGTTAATATATGTCATTGTGATAATACATGTCCTTGTGATAATATATGTCGTTGTGTTAATATGTCATTGTGATAATACGTGTCGTTGTGTTAATCTATGTCGTTGTGTTAATATATGTCATTGTGATAATATGTGTCGTTGTGTTAATATATGTCGTTGTGTTAATATATGGCATTGCGATAATATATGTCATCGTGTCGCTGTGTTAATATATGTCATTGCGATAATATATGTCATCGTGATAATATATGCTATTGTGATAATAAAAGTCATTGCGATAATATATTTCTGTTTCCAATTCTTGGTTTCCATATGGTTGATCACTGCAATAAAGGACTCATTCTAGCCTTTTGATTCCAACATCCATGCAATAACATTATATGAGTACATGGATGTATATTCGTGCACTGTTTATTCCTGTACGTACGAAGAGAGGGTCGTATGCATTTACATACCTACAATCTCGTCGCAGGGATGCTGTAAGCAGCCGGCGAATATGAGTCATTTTCTGCACGGGCGGGTCATGTACAAGCCAAGAAACTGTGAACCTCATGAAATAAAATATATAAAAATAAATAAGTGAGACATATACAATTACAAAAATATATCTGAGGAGGCATAACAATTGATTTCGATTCTCTTCATAGATTGACGAATTTGAAATAAAAAAGAATAACTAATAAGCATTCGTTAAACATTTGACTGAAACTTTTCAAGGTTGATATTGAATCAACAATATCATACTTCCCACCACATGACGAATGTGATTATCTCATTTATTTGATTTCCCCCAGTTGATCACTGATAATCGATCACAATACATCAAATACGTTCACTGCATTGATGGTCCATGAATGGATTTGCAGTGTGTCCGTCAGTAGGAGACATCAAAGAGCCATTGGTAACTCTATGATCCAAATATTTATAAGCCGATGTTTTTTCTAGAAAATTGTTGCGCTATCGTAACGTTTTGAGAAAGTATTCACCCTTTTCTAAGCTCGTGCATGAGCTCATCAATGGAATTCCACCAAACAGGGATATATGATTATTAACTGAGTATCGAGATAGGATCTATTGCCAACAATTCCAGTAAAAAGTTACTGCAAGCTGAATGTGGTATGGAAATATTATGCCACGATTACTCTTTATAATTTTCATTTGTTTTATTTAGTATTTATGAGCCATAGACTTAAAGATGAAAAAATACCGTTATATATTACCTATGACCGAGGTAAGAGAGAAGACGGCGCTTGCATTTACGCTAAAAATGAGTACATAACCAGGACATGGAAAACGGTTGGAAACGGAGACGAAGTTGATGATGTCTGGATTACCATTCAAGAATCACAAAAGAAAGTAGCTCGTTGCACGATCTGATAATCACGAACAATCAATCGTCTGTCCTGAACACCAACGTCTGTGAGTCTCTTGCTGACCCCAAAGAAATAAGCTGCCTGATCAATGTACACAAAGAAATACGGAATCCAGTTATTCGAACATATAGAACAAAAGTAGACTACCCACGAGACACACTGGAGCAAGAGTTGTGGAACAGAGTACCATTGCTCAACGATATGCGTAATACGGACGAAGTGAATATTCAATCGACCATTTTTATAGACATGTTCTCAGCGGCCCTCGACACAGTAGCACCAATAATCACAAAAAAACTTACACGCCCTCCAGTCAGCTGGATGACTCCCGAACTCAATCAGGAAATACAAAACCCAAAATATTTTCAAAGGTTTCAGTAAGGTCTAGCTAACAAAAATGTTGGAAAAAATAACACCGACTCAAATAGCACGGATTTGACCGATGAATCGCGTGTTTTTAAAGTCTTGCGAGTAGCTTGCCAACCAATGAGGAAACGCGTAAAAAACGAATAGGCAAAGCAAAGAGAGATGTGTACCTTGCTAAATTAGAAAAAGCAAAAAACAACGCGAAGCAGACTTGGAACATCCTTGGAAACATCGTGCTCCACAAGAAACCAAAAAACTCTTCAAATTCTGAAAACTCTACAGAAATAGCAGAATCATTCAATGAGTTTTTCGCTAACGTTGGAAAGCACACATACGAAGAGGTAATGAACGAACACAACAAAACTTCCTCGGTGGTTCACGAAACCCCGGTGACGCATAAGCCAACTCGGTTCACAATTCCATCTCATAACGGCTCATCCACCAAGAAGAACCATATGTGGACACCGGCTATTTATGTGCTCAAAAATACAAATTCCTGTGGGAACGACGGAATAACATTACAGTACCTGAAGGACGTGTTAGAAATTGTTCTGCCATATCTTCAGCTGCTCATCAACACATCAATTGCAACAAATACCTTCCCTCAAAATTATGAACAAACACTAATCAAAGCTATCCATGAAAAGGGGGAGGTAAACGACCCTTCCAATCACAGACCCATAAGTCTCCTGCCAGTAACTTCGAAAATCTTGGAAAAGATCATTGCACGTCAACCCCTTGACTACCTAGAAGAGGAAACCCTGATCAATGACTGTCAGTATGCATACAGACGGAAGACCTCTACTGAAGATGCGCTTCTGAAAATCTCCGAACTCGTATACAAAGCTATAGACGAAAACAGTCTATCATTACTCGGGCTGCTGGACCTCTCAAAAGCATTTGACAGTGTAAATCACTACATTTTGCTGCAAAAACTGCTACAACTGAACATCCAAACACCCTGGCTTGGAAGCTATCTCAGGCATCGGTCCCAGTCTGTCGTGCTTGATGGAAAGATCACTTCTTCTCCAAGACCGGTAAATTTTGGTGTTTCACAAGGTTCGATTCTCGGACCGATTCTTTTCTTCCTGTTTATCAACGACATAAACTGTGGAAACCACCTCGACAACGCCAGAATAACATTATACGCAGACGATGTTCAATTGTTGTTCGTTAGACCAGCAGACGAATTAGAAAAGCTGAAGACGTATGCAGAAACAGCGCTGACCCACATAATGGACTGGTATTCCTCAAATGGGCTCAAAGTTAATACAAGTGAAACACAGTGCATCATCCTGGGATCCAGAGCAAATACACGGAGAGTTCCCGAGAATTTTGAAGTTGATTGCATGGGCGCAAAAATCCATCTTGACAACAAAATCAAAAGTTTGGGAGTGTGGCTTGATCCCAATATGACCTTTGGACACCATGTTGATAAGCTCTGTTCCAAACTGAATGGTACACTAATGTTTCTCAGTCGAACAAAGATACATCTTGACTTCAAGTCCAGACTTCTCGTAATCAATGCTCTGATTTTTTCACATTTAAACTACTGCTCTTCCATATGGGAAAATGCATTAAAACATTACTCACAGACATTCAACGTAACATAAACTTCACTGCAAAAGTAGCTCACGATGGGAACTTTAAAAAGAGCGATCACGTGACACCAATTTTAAAAAAAATGGGTGGCTGAACATCCAGTAACGACTAGAGCTGAGCGAAGCAATACGAATTTTTAAAATTCAGAACAAGCTTTCCTGTTCAAACGGTGTTGTGTTGACAACTCGAAAAGCGGCTCATCAACGATCAACACGGGATGAAAATAACATTGACACCGAGTTCAGAAGAACAGAGATTGGGGCCAAAGCTTTCACGATTTCAGGTCCAAATAGTTTAAACAAGCTACCAGCTGATATTCGGAACTGCGCAACCGTATCTTCTTTCAAGCAGAAATGTACCACTCTACTGCTTGCCCGCAGGCAGGGGCAGGCAGAGTCAAGCTATTGATGACGATTAACACGGAACTGGCAACGTAACACCATATTTTCCAGCTCGCTCAGAGCATCAACACTATCACCCTGTTAACACGACTCTGGTTCATCCACGATAGCGATAGACTCAATGAGATTCATTATCACTTTTTTCGTATTTCCGCAAAGCGTAAAATTTAACGTCACGTATAAAGACAGGAATCTCCTCGCACAGCGTTGCTTCAAATATGCCCTGCCCGGATCACACATGCAAGTATGACAGAACCGTTAAATGCATGTATGGCAGAACCCTCGAGCTCACACCCACACATAACCAGACAACCTTTGCCTCCCAACGTATCAGGCAGATAATCAACCAATTACGTCACAAAAACATAATGTCTGATCGCTATGCTATGTGTCATCAGGATGGACCCCCTATTTATCATGTAATTTAAATATACTTGGCTATTTCTCCGGTTTTTCGCCATGTTTCGGAAAAGGTGGTACTCATGCTCAGTTAAAAGTTAGATGTTCGCTTCCGGTCACTCACAAGCTCAATCCCTTGGTTACATGATGTGATGAACTCCAAAAGGTCCTGACCCATCATCATATGTATTTTAAATATGCGCACCCATCATCAAATGTGCTTCAAATTTGTAGATCCATCCTCATGTGAATCTTAAATGTGTGTATATCTATGTGTAGACTTATGGTGGTACAATAATACCATTCCATCTGTATATGAGCTCCCCAACTCATACAGGCCCATCCACACACTAAGACCCTTTGACACTTGTTCTTGGCGGATTATATGAATAAAGACTGCCTTCACGCAGTGATGAACTCTGTATTGTCCCCTAATCCGACCTGATGGTCCCACTTCTCAATACACGCACTCTCTTGAATGATTGCGCATATATATTTATCTTTTTGTTCAATAGGCATTCTACGTGTATTTTTGCATATGTATGTACTGTTTATATGTAATCAAGATGTATATGTTTCTCCGTGTGCATGTACACACTCTGTTACCGTACCACAAAAATCGTCACACCGGTTTGTGTATGAACGCATACAAATGTAAATATATTTCTTTCTTGGTTGTTAGTTATGCCAGTGGTTCTCTAACTCACATAGACACACCCATACCGTCACGCTCTTTGCTGTTCAATTAATTGGGCTGTGGGTTTGAACTATATAATTCATACTAATTACTATGCAAAAGATTCCAAAGCCAAATAGCAACACCTAATCTCATAAGGATATAATGAATACTTATTGTGCACCTCAAACCTACCTTGATAGCTCTTTCGTTGTGACACGTTAGGGAGCTCAATGTTCCACAAGAATAACACACCACTCGTGTACGAAAAAACATTTTTAGTTGATTATATATCATAAAATTGATACTTTCTCTGTTTTTTTTTGTCAGTGACTCTCTGTCTCGCATAGACCCACTCATACCGTAGCATTCTTTTCTACCCAATAAATTAGGCACTGTACTGCTGAATTAGCAATTGTCACTCTAACTAATTGTCATATAAATGATCCCCTTGTCAAATCGCAACACCGTATGTCAACAGAATACAGTGTATATCTACTGTGTACATTAAAACTTACCCTTATAGCTCTCTTGTCATGACATGTTTAGGCAATACTTGTGTTCGTATGTCCAGCTAGGATAGTAAAATGTCTCCCTACCGCTCGCACACAGCTCCAACTACTTAGTTACAAGTTCTAAGCTTGTCATTTTACCTATTTTAGATTTACTATGTATAAATTTATTGTTTCTAACGAAAAGCATACCATCTGTGTATGAATAAACTTTTTTTTTGTAGGCATTTCTGATCACTTGAAATACATTTTCAGCTTTTCATGGGAGTGGCTCTGTGAACTTGTTTGTTAATTCAAAACACAGTTCAATGAGTTTATTTGTTTTGTTCGGTTCCTTGTTTTCAAAAGCACCATGCCAAAAAATTGACTCTCGATATACCTTTCAGGATTGTCGCGGCGACAACTCAGCTCACCGTTGTATCCTTGGTTTGCCGGGCGGGAATCCGACACCCAAGATCACTCCCTTCGACTGCTCGACAGACGACTCTGCTCCTCGCGGGGCACCTTTGATCTGTGTCACCAAGAACAACAACCTTTTTCTCGGTAACAGATTCAGCACCGCAAGTCCTATTCAAACACTCTCCAGATTCGCAGAATTAAGAGAAAGCCGTTCACAAAGTGGTGACTCTGTCAAATTTTCACAGATTTCCAAAGTGATTTCTGGAGCCACCAAATGGATAGTTCGAAAACAATACCTGATGAGCTCTCCCGTCATGAGCGGAATTGAGAAGAACAATGAATTGTTATACAATTTATTGAGACTGCCTCAGCCAATGTTTGGGAGAACATGTTCAAATCGACCAGTTAGCTTTCTACAGAATATGAAATACAGCTGTGTTAGGGAGATTAATAAGAAGTCTTGTGAGCAAGACGAAACCGTCAACGCCCTGCGGTACTTCTTGTTCAGTTCCGATCCCTACTCAGAGAGTAATGATACCAGTCAGACGCCTTTCTTAATTGGAGACTTGGACGCCAAAGAGGTAGTACCAACTAATGTTCAAGTGTTTCATCAAAAAGACATATACCATCGACTAAAATTTACCTCCAGCGATGGTCAATTCAGAGCCGACGCTAAGAAAGAATTTGAATCTTGGTATGGGAACATAAAAGATGTTCCAGAAGAACGTTCTAACGATACTCCGGTCATGGATGAGAAAAATTCTCTTTGTAATAATGCCGTCGTCGGCGTATCTTATATCTTCACCTGGAAGGGTTCAAATATTACGGGAATTAAAATCGATTTGCAGATCGGGAGTGTACCGGTGCGAATACCTCTGGAACTTCTTTCCCAATCAACAGCGAATAAATTAAAGAGTTCTCTTAAACGACGAGTTAAAGTTCATCTCATTCAAAACTTCATTATCAAGTTCAAATATGACACAGAAAAAGTTTCTTATCCAACTGGCAGAGAAAATACAACAGGATTGTTCTGGTCAAACGAAACAGATTCATTTTTTGAAATCAATAGCACTACTTTTAACGAAAGTAATTCCCTTTTCAATAACATAAATTATACTGACTATAAATTCCAATCTGGCATTGGAAACGCAGACTCAAATTCAACAAACGAGGGCCAATTTTTGAACAATGCAAGTGTTCAATATTTGACGACATCGGCCACATCTACGGTTGCAAGTGATGCTGACTGGAATGATAATTCGACTTCAGGTTCAGGACTTCTACCAGATGGTGTTTTAAATAATAATTTCTCTTCAATACCCATCATCGGTTCTGGCCAATATCCCATCAGGGAAGTTGCCAACACACCTCCAAAAGGAAATGATCTCACCAGAGCCGAAAATTCGATGGGACTGAACCATCAGGAAATACCTGCTGATAAATCCCTCCTCCCGGGCTCCGGAGATTTTGATGTGAATCCAAATTTATCTTATGGTAGAGATACTGGATCTGGTGTTTCTGTTATGACAAGTGCTAAAGAAGAATCATCTGTTTCTGAACAATCCGGAATCAGTAGAACTAAGCGAGCTGTGAATGGAGACGTCGACCTGGAAATACATGAACATATATTTTCTGGTTTCGGCTCGTTGGATCAGTATTTGGCAAATTCTCCCGACAACGATAATACCAACAATGAACAGGGTTCGGGATTCTCTCCTTTCCGCAGAAGCACTGTCAACCCCGACGAGAACTACCTCACTAGGACAGAATTTTCGAACAATGCCCAAATAAGTTCCCAAGCGCCCACTCAAACTACTAACTCTTGGAATGTCCCTCACACCCACTCACACACATCGCAATTTAAAACTCATGCCACGGGTTCAGATGCTGCTTCTGCTTTCACTAAGCGAATTAGTGTTTCTTCCTCCAGAAGACCTAGTTTGAGCTCTATTTTTAGGTCAGACGAGACTTCTACTACACACGAAATGCGGTCCACTGCTGCTTCATCTCGTAGGGCTTCTACTATTAGAGATACGGTCAAGAATGATGAGACTTCCACTGCGACCTTGAGAACTACCACAAGTGAAACTTCAAGTGAAGACATTGTTTCAGTAAATAGTGAAATCATTGTACGTAAAGTTACAACTACAAGTGTTCACAATGATTATGATGATTTTTTTTCTCCCAACAATATTGCCACTATCGACTCCATCGATGATTATCTGGTTGCGAGGAAATATACCGACATCCCTCGAGCATCACGAGTTACACGAAGTACCAAAAATTGGAACAATGCATCAACAACAACAACCACCAGGGAAAATGTACTGGCAGATTATTCATCAACGATCCATTTGACAAATGTCACTGATCAGTTTTCTGAGACAACAAAAACTGTGAGCTCTGTTGTCGACGAAGAATCTACCACAACGGAACATCCACAGCTTGAGACGACAGAAGGGGTTCCAGAGGAGATAAGTAATGAGTCCCACACCTCGACTCCTGTTGAAATAATAACTGGAGATGGTGACCACGCTAAGATTATGGATATAAGTTATGAATTGACCGCATCAGGTCATCGTGGATACATTTTCGGAGCACCTCTGATTGCGGCCAAGATTGGGTATGTCTACCTCGCAAATTTGACAAACGGTCACTACGTACGCAGTAATTGCACTGATTTTGGAGTTATCTATGAACTTAAAATGTTTGTAACCTTAAATAAATAGTTATTTTATATTTTCATTTTGTAGTTGTTGCAACATAAATGTCGTATAGATATCAAATTCCCAGATTGATGAAATATTATGACTAATGCATGTGGTTTTGGAGAGCTCACTTCTTTCAATGTTTAAAACTCGAAAATATACGTCTTTCACTGCAGAGTTCCTGAGGTGGACTATGACACTAACGCCACAAGCGACGTCTTCTCTAACACTAGCGGTAACGACGAAGGTTTGCTTGTTTGGAGTCCGTCACAAGCGGACACAGAAGGCTCCCTGGGATATGCTGAGGACCCCTGGGACTGTGACGAGGCTGACACGGTGCCTGTGACGTTTGGACAGAGTGTGTCATCTGGGTGTTTGATGAGACTGTCAGATGAACAGCTGATGGACTGTGTGTCATTGAGGTGGGTGCTGTGCATCAGATGGGTTCATGTCATGGCAACCTGAAGGTCTTATACATTCACCATAACTTGAAAGCGATCGGCTGGGTTCTTTCGTTGAGTTTTTTTCTTACAATTATCGAAATCTATTTATTATCATAAATACACGTAGATACACTTATATTAAACAGTGTTTATTTTGAAAAAGCATTTAATCAATGAATATGTGCCCGATTATAATAAACTCTATTCGTACGCATGGTCAAAACATACACACTTATACCAAAACAGCGCGATGAGGCTGTGACGTCAGAATAATTCTTTGCTGCAAATTTATCTCGTGAAGAACGGGAGGCCTTATGAATTGAGCAGCGACTGCATGAATTGTAACGACTTTTGCTCTCTGCTGTGCCGATAGAGAGGCTCACCTGTCCAGACTACGACAGTTGCTACCGCCGTCTCACCTCGCCGGCCTGGGGCGCACTGCGGAGAGCGGACACCAGCAAGACGAGGAAGACTCTTATGTTCCGGTGATCGGGTTTGTGTGCTATAAGACAGGAACGAACGTTTCTCATTGATAACAAGAAGCGTGTGTATAGGCCGAGTTATCCCTAGAACCGAACCTAAGCTACCAATCTAACAAATACAGACACAGTGTTACATCTGATAGGACTTGGCCTGGATAAAATAAGTGCTCATTAAGGATCAGTTATCCCTGACTAGGTTAGGAGTATTTGTATACAAGAGTTTTTTTCCTGATTGTGATTGCCATGTGAAAAAAAACGGTTTCTGCTTCGTTACCTAAATTAGATGAACTAAATAGGCAGGTAATGCATCTATCCAACATAATTGAATGAAATCGGATTATTAATTAGTTTTCCTCTTTTAAGAGACAGTGGATACGATAAGATCATGGATCACTATTCCAACACTGACCCTAATCATATGAATACATCAATTCTCTGGGTGAGCATGTCTTTTTCGGACGAGGCCATTTAATGTGTTTCATTTTA
>SDVV010018634.1:0-13712 GCA_016164225.1 Gammarus roeselii
ATTCCCCGTAGCATGGGTCTTAGATTACTGCTACCGCAACCCCTGCGTGTCGTAAGAGGCGACTAATAAGGGGCAGGGCGAAGGGGCTAGGAATTCCCTCATTTGTAAAATTCTCCCTAAAAGACGGGGTGAGGAGAGCCAAAAGAGACGCTGATGCCAGGTGGGGGCCGACGGTTGTGCCAGAATTTTGAGGAGAACAAAAAGATGTTTTGGAAAGAGGTGAAGTGGGTGAAAAAGGGAGAGACCGGAAAAGAGGACGTGGTGAAAGATGAAAACGGCCAGTTGTTGTTGGAAAGGGGTGATGTACGGAAAAGGTGGGCCGAGTATTTTTATGAGTTGTGGAATGTCGAGGATAACAGAGGGGCTGACATTGTTGCTGTGGGTGGTGGTGCTCGGATGCCAGTTTTGGGAGAGAGAGACTTGTAGTGGGCATTACCAGAGAAGAGGTGCAGGAGGCGGTGGAGGTGATGAAAGCAGGGAAAGCCCTTGGTTTGGATGGCGTTGCGACCGAGTGCCTAACAAAAGGTGGAGTAACGATTGTCGAATGGTTGGTGAGGTTACTGCACTTGTGTTTTGTGGCAGGCGTGGTACCGATTGAGTGGCGCAGTGACTGCATTGTTTCGCGATATAAGGGAAAGGGGATAAAGATAAATGCTGCAACTAGAGAGGTATCAGTCTGTTATGTGTCGTTAGTAAGTTGTACGGGAATGTGCTGATCAAAAGGATTAGAGACTGTACGGACTGCGTAATTGGAGAGGAACAATGTGGTTTCAGGAGTGGTAGAGGATGTGCTGATCAGATTTTTACAGTGAGACAGGTCTGTGAGAAGTACCTTGCCAAAGGAAAAGATGTGTTCTGGGCCTTCATGGATCTGGAGAAGGCATACGACAGGATTGACAGGGAAGCGCTGTGGAGCGTGTTGCGTTTGTAAGGAGTGGGCGGACATCTGTTGAAAGCGGTGCTGAGTTTCAATGTTGGCAGCCGAGCATGTGTCTGAGTGGGAAGCGAGGTGGGTGATTGGTTCACAGTGAAAGGGGGACTGAGACAAGGCTGCGTGATGTCTCCATGGCTGTTCAACCTGTATATGGATGAAGTGGTCAGGGAGGTGAACTCGCGTGTGCTGGGTCGTGGCTTGGAACTGTTGGAAGTAAATGGGCGGAGTTGGCAGTTCAGCCAGTTGCTATTTGATGATGATACGGGACGGTTGCGGATTCAGAAGCTTCGGGTGAACGTGGGTAAGAGTTAAGTAATGAGATGTTCGCGGACTGTCGATGCGAGCAAAATTAGTGTCCCCCTAAATGGAAAGCTCTTGGAGGAAGATCAGTGTTTTAAATATCTGGGCTTCCAAGTGGAGAAAACTGAACTAGTGGAAACTGAGGTGAAGGCGTGAGTGAAGGAGGGATGTAAAGTGTTGGGTGCACTAAAGAGTGTAACGAGCTGAGGACGTTGGGGATGGATGAAAGCAAAGAGAGGGCTGTACGAGGGTGTTGTTGTCCCAACTGTGCTCTACGGAACTGAGACTGTGGGGTGAGAGCAGAGGAGAGAAGAAGGTTAAATGTTTTCGGGTGAAATGTTTGAGGAGCATGTCTGGAGTAACGCTGAGAGACCGGATCACCAACGACGTGGTTCGAATCAGAACAGGGATGGTGAAGAAGTTGGAGAACAGAGTGGATTCGCGTGTTCTGAGATAGTTCGGGCACATGGAGAGGATGGATGAAGGGAGATTGGTGAAAAGGGTGATGAATGCGGAGGCGAGTGGTCGCAGGCCTATAGGTAGACCGAAGTTTAGGTGGATGGATGGTGTGAAGCAGGCGTTAGGAAGGAGTGACATGAATGTGGAAGTAGCGCGAGAGCGTGCAATGAATGGGCGTGAGTGGAGAATGGTTGTAAATGGTTGATTGTGACGCTGCTCTAATGTGCTTACCCGCTCTTGGCATGGTCGTGGGTGGGGAAGGAGGCCGGCCATTATGAAGCGGCGGGGGTAAACCAGTGAAAACTGTCGGGCCCTGCTGTTGACAACGGATCCACGGACTGTACTCGTGACCCAGAGTGTATGATGTGGGGTTACCGGCCGGACCCTTAAGCACAAAAGGGCTAAGGTGTGTGAGAGTGAGCGTATGAGGGTGTGAGGTGCGCCTTGCCGTCGGCCACCCTCCTTTCTGGGGGATGCGGCCCAGTACCTGTATCTGTATATATGAGAGCAATCACACAATGCAAGAGCTTAATAGACAAAAGATGGTTCAGAGTGTCCTATTTGAAGTCTTAGAACACAGGTGGCAGACCGTTGAAGAGCCAGCATATGATGGTGCTTCCTCGATTACGAGCATATTAACACTGATGGTCAATAACAGGGATACCTATATTTAAATTAAAAAAATAAGAAAATTCACAACTTTCGTAAAAAATAAGGGTTGTACTGGCCTTCTGGCAGGTAAGGTATGCTGAGCCTAGATCACAGCTCCCGCCCAGATGGTGAGGAGACTACCAACACGGATTAAACCAATAGGCTACAGAGCTGCAACGCCGCGGCGATAGTAGATAATTATGATGTCACGATTATATTTTAGTGACAAGGCTTTCTAGCGCGTTGGAATCAATGTCCTTCTGGCACCGAACGTTTAAGAAACGTTGATACAGCAAGCAGACAGTAAAAAGTAACAACACAAATTGCTTTAAGCTCGTAAAATTAGTTACTTGGGTACAACAAGAGGCGAGTCTCGTTAGATACACAACATCAAGCTAATCAAATCCTTCACAATTAACGCTAAAGAATTTGCGTCGCGTCGTGGATTAATGGAGCATATATAAAAAACTACGAGCGTCAGTGATTGGCCGCTAATATACACCACAGGTGCAAACACAAAGGAACTTTGAATTTTCACCGATTCTCCAGGAAATAATTCCTATATTTTTCTAAATCTGTCTTCAAGAGCCACCCTTAATTCGAACGGGATAAGTTTGCCAGCATTTTTCATCAGTCGACTCTCGCATGTTGTCAACCTCCGTCTGATCAAAGCAGTACAATAATACTTGCTAATAATAGGCTATGAAGGTGTCGTTACCGTTTTTGTCTCGCTTGTAGGAGGAGTTGCTGAGGGCACTGAGGGCGAACTGGCAGGAGAGGTGTCGGAGGCACGACCCAAGCAACATGCATAGCCGGCGCTGAAAGTCCATCCACAAGCTAGCAAGCCACGGCGCTCCATCCCCCTTCTGGAGCTGCTGCAGCATGATCACCGTGTTCTCACCCGTCAGCTTGTTGTTCACCTCGCTGAAATAGCATATGACAACTAACCTTCAGTAATATCTTAGTGGTTTGACAGCCGTAGACGTTGCGGGGTCAACAGTGGGAGAAACGAGATTCTATGAGTGATTGCTAGTAATTTGTATTCTCGCACGGAACCTCACGTACGAGAACAGCAAGAATAAATAGAAAAGGAATGAAACGAGTCGCAGAGAACGGCTACATGCAAGAACAGAACACCTTTCCCTGACCTATGCCTGGGACATTAGGGGTGCACCGGAAGGAGAGCCTGCCAAAATGCCTTTATCAATATACATCTATGTAGATTAGATTAGAGTGGCAAGGGATTCTAGTGCGCTGGAGTACCAAGTAATAGTAATGCAAGAACACGAACACGACGATTGTACAGATACAGACACCAGGCCGAATACCCCAGGAGGGGGGGGGTGGCCGACGGCAAGGCGCGTCACACACTCTCACACAACTTAGCCCTTTTGCGCTAAAGGGTTCAGCCGGAAACCCCACGACGCACACTCTGGGTCACGAGTGCGTGACTGGTTTACCCCCGACGCGTCATGATGACCGGTTCCCCCACCCCCGGCCATCCCGTTTGTCAACGAGACACCAAGGGCGGGGAAGCACATTAGGGCAGCGTCAAAAATCAACCATTCACAACCATTCTCCACTCACGCCTTTTCATTGCACGCTCTCTCGCTACCTCAACATTCAAGTCTCTCCTTCCTAACGCCTGCTTCACATCATCCATCCATCCACCTATACTTCGGTCTACCTCTAGGCCTACGGCCCCTCGCCTCCGCCTTCATCACCTTTTTCACCTACCTCCCTTCATCCATCCTCACCATGTGTCCGAACCATCTCAGAACACGCGAGTCTACTTTGTCCTCCAACTTCTTCATCATCCCCGTTCTTATAAGAACCACGTCGTTAGTGAACCCGTAACTCAGCGACACTCCAGCCATGCTCCTCAAACATTTCATCTCGAAAACATTCAATCTTCTCTCAACCCCAAGTTTCAGTTCCGTATAGCACAGTTGGGACAACGACACCCTCGTACAGCCCTGTCTTTGCCTTCATCCCCAACGTCCTGCAGCTCATTACACTCTTCAGTGCACCCAGCACTTTACACCCCTCTTTCACAGCTCCCACTAGTTCAGTCATCTCCACGTGTGAACCCAAATACTTAAAACACAACTTGTTCCAACAATTCTCCATTTACAAGACATAGACATACAGTCGTTTCCCCCTAGTTAGGGGGATGGCTAAGTTAGGCAGACACAGAGGTGGGAGGCGCCCAATCTCCCCGTCACAAGACCGCCGTGTCCCTGCCGAGGCTCGAACTCGCGACATGCAGAACCAGAGGCTGACACTGCAGTCGGGTATGCTAACCACTCGGCCACGGCGGCCTCTCCATTTAGGAGGATACTAATTCTGCTCGCATCAACAGTGCTCGAGCATCTCATAACTTTGCTTTAATTCACGTTGACTCGAAGCTTCCTTCTCTCACCCACTCTACTAAACTCAGACATTGGCCTACATAGCTTCTCCTCGGAATTCGCCACCAGCGCCGTATCATCCGCAACCAGCAACTGGCTCAAATACCAACTCCGCCCATTCGCTTCCAACAGCTCCAAGCTACGACCCAGCACACTCGCGTTCACCCCCCGATTGCACACAGTAATAAATAACAAGATCGGGCTTTATGGACTAACCCTGACTGAAAACGCACAAGAAGTAGATTGAATAAAAAAAATCAAAGAAAGCAAAGAAATAGTCTGTGTAGCTATATAATCAAGTGGCTTGGTCAGCTACATTATCGAAAAACAGACGATCATGAAACATGCATACATTTATCTGGGACAGGTACATCTGTGGCAATAATTATGCTATCAATGAACATTACATTCAAAAGGAGATACAGTAGATTATCGAGTGACGAGGCACTTTAGTGCATAGGAGTTAGTGAAAGGCCACAATAACACAAGTCACCAATTCTTTGGAACAGCCTTCCCATGTTGTGGTCCCACTGTATGTGTGTGGATATCTGGTTGGAATACGTCTTTTAATATGTTCGCCGATATGTGGCTAGATTACAAATTGCCTCTCTAACAATTAGTTTTAACATGAATATATACGCTAGAAAGGGACATGAAATGTACCCAGGAAGCAAGCTGAATGGAGAACAGGTTTCACTGGACTATATTCACATAGAAATTAGTAAATAGTTTGAACGAACGGTTTTCAACGTGGTGGTGCGTAGCATCAGTCCTGCAAATTGACACAGGCCTTGAAAAAATGAAGAAGGCCAGTGTCAATGAGCGGGACTGATGCTACGACTATTTTTGTTTCGGAATAAACTGTACTTTTGAATCAGTCTGTTCATTCCTAGTCCAATGAACATAATGGAAGGGTTGTTATTCTAAGATCCTTGTTTACTTCAAACTACAAATCTAGCTTCAGTGAGACCATTCAACGTGCACCAACATGTCAACATTCATTGCATCACAGTCTCCAAAGCCAGGCTTTAAAGCGTTGAATCATAAGTCTCACCATGCAGCCACAATAGATTGAATCGGAGTGACGAGTATTTCTAACACGATAGATTCAATGTCATACCAAACGCCATGATGTCACCATAACTAAGGCCACTCGTACCTGAAATAGACGAGCGTAAAGCCCGCCCTCTTCCAGAAGGTAAGGAGGGAGTGCGTGACACCGTAAGCCACGCCCAGGTAGTGAAGGCGCTCCGCGGGGCGGTCTGAGAGCGGCGTTAACAGCGGAGGGCCAGAGCTGGTGGAGGAAGGGTCGCTACCCACACTAGCCAGCTCGCCGCGCCCAACCACCTGAGGAAAGGGGCAGCAAACTTTACTCCGGGTCACAAAATAAAGTCAAGGAAAAGACCCGGTCTCCTGCGAGTTGGAAGGTCAGTAACTAATCACCTTTAAACGTTGCCACAAAGAACTCAATTTCACGGTCAGTAACTGGAAACTTTTAACGTAGCACATGAGCAATTTCAAATTGAAACTTTGGAAGTTCGCAATTGCCAGCGCCAACTTGTTCCACCTAACACCGGTGCGCAAATCGTCCGACGCAATCCTGCAATACATCCCTTTATTCGCTGCTCGTCATATGGCAATACCATGAGAGTATAGCTGGCTGGTGGTACGACATCACGGACTTCTCATCACAAATTTCACTAATAGCCGTGGCAATGATGACTGTTTTTGTCAACTTCTGCAGGATAATTCAAACAGTGAAGTTACAACTTGTTTCAAGGCACAAACTTGCCGCACCACCAAGATGCGTTCACACATCCCGGCTTTGTTAACATCGTGTAGTCATTTTACTCTCAGCTATGCAAGTGGTCTAAAGTCCCTAGATGAGACACAAATAATGTAATGGAGAGGCGTCTCGACTGCATTAGTGCCGGATACTCTCAAGAAAAAATATTCCTTTCGCACTACCAGAATTATTGACAAAAATCAACAGGATTTTGTGATGGAAGGAATTGAAAGGTGATCGATCACCTTGCATGGGTACCGTATAACAAGATTAGATTAGTGCCAAGGCTTTCAAGTGCACGGGGCGATCACCTTGCATGTGTACCGTATAGAAAGATTAGATAGTGCCTAGGCTTTCTAGTGCACTGGACGATCACCTTGCATGTGTACCGTATAGCAAGATTAGATTAGAGTGTCAAGGCTTTCTAGTGCACTGGACGATCACCTTGCATGTTTACCGTATAGAAAGATTAGATAGTGCCTAGGCTTTCTAGTGCACTGGACGATCACCTTGCATGTGTACCGTATAGCAAGATTAGATTAGAGTGTCAAGGCTTTCTAGTGCACTGGACGATCACCTTGCATAGGTACCGTATAGAAAGATTAGATAGTGCCTAGGCTTTCTAGTGCACTGGACTATCACCTTGCATGTGTACCTACCGTATAACAAGATAAGATTAAAATGTCAAGGCTTTCTAGTGCAATGGAGTCAATGTCCTTCTGGCCTCCTACGTCAACCCAGCAGCCAGTGTTGCATCAATTCATCGTCAAGTCATCGTCCGTCTCAGAGTTGCTTCGACTCACGGCTTGTTAATGTCACTACTGTTTATAAGGAAAGGTCACACAGATGTTCCACTCAGACGAAGTCTATCGGTAAGTAAGACTGAAAATAATACCTAACAACAGATTGATTTCAGCTAAGAGATTTGTTTCACGAAGGTAGCTGAGGAGCGGTTCCGCACTGAATTGCCTCTGAGGGAACTCAGTAAGCAATAGGCGATTATGTTAGGAAGGTACAGGATTAGATTAGATTAGAGCGTCAAGGCTTTCTAGTGCACTGGAGTCAAGGAAGGTCCAGGAACCGGCTCCTGGGGAAGTGCTGGCGTCGACATTCCGTCCAGGCTGGGAGCTCTGCTATGACATGGGTGATTGTAAGAGGGACTAAAAAGTCCATGCAGTTAGGGGTGGCGACGCCTCCATTAGATGTATGTGCGTTAGTCAACTGTGTCCAATTCTCAGTCGGCATAGAGTTATCTCTTTGTGTCGAGATTGGCTGTTTGCAGAGACCCAGGGTGTAGGTACATTCCTTGTAGTGCGCAATTTATTTCTCATAGGAACATCAGACCCTTCCATGTTCCCCTTATTTCGTCCAGCTCTTTTAATCGTTCGTATATGGACGTGGACGTTGCACAGCTGGCTAAGGAGCAGCTGCAGCTCTTCGTGCCGCTTCGTCCGCCTGCTCATTGCCCACCACCTCACAGTGGCCCAGAACCCAGCATTGATGAACGTTCGTGTTTCTGGAGGATAATCGCACAACCCAGCGCAAGATTGCTTAGACAACAGGGTGGCAATTGTTGAAGATCTTCAGGGTTTGGAGCACGCTAGGCGAATCACTGACAAGTGAGAAGACATTGGCATCTGGAAGTGTGTCGGCCGCCAAGAGGGCGTCGACAATAGCCGTGAGTTCAGCAGTGGAAACTGACGCTGATGGCGGAGTCTCCTAGCGCCGACAAGCCCAGGAAGTACTGCTGCACAACCCAAAGCATCACGTCTTTAGATCCGTCAGTGAAGATATGCAAGCTATCAGCGTGACGAGACTCCACATGGACTATAAAAATAGCACGAAGATTTTGGGGTGCAACATCTGCCTTTCAGCCAGTAAAATAGTGCGGGCAGAGCATATTTTTTGGTATGCGAAAGATGGGAACAGTATCTCGCGGGAGAGGGTCCACTATGATACGTGGCATTCCAAACGCAGCATTGAGAATCTCAATGCGCTGTGAAAAGCAAAAAGAGGGAGCAAGGGAGCCAGATTGGGGTGGATCAGTCGGATTGTGGTACATGTAGGAGAGGTGGGGCGAGCGAAGATACGGCAATACATTGGAGGTCGATTTATTCACGGCGCAGGGCATAACTAGGCTCATCAGTTTCACAAAGAAGGCTGCCGATAGGGGAGGAGCGGAAAAGATTCGATTAGAGTGACGAGGCTTTCTTGCGCGCTGGAGCCATCGACCATCTGGCGCCGAATGTCAAACAAGCAAAGCGTGCTGCATCATGTAAGTCTTTATATTTATTTTATTTTTTAGCTCCGAGTTAGGTTAACTACTGCGCAAAGTAAAAATCCTTTACGCGTCGAACGTCTGTGGTATGTACGGGTGCCGCAGGAGGTACAGGAACTCCTAAGGTGCTGAGGCCATATGGTTCCAACACTCCCCGGATGCCAGTAAGGACAAATAACACAATACCTACCCTGCTTCAGAGCTCAAGGATCCGCAGTAGTCCTTGAGGTGCCGGGCTACGCACTCCAACACTTGCTGAGGGGAACGATGAAGAAGAGACAGAAAACGGGGATCCCATGCATGAGATCTACACTAGGTGTAGGGAATTTCACGCATGATAACAGCAAGAATGAAAAGAAGAAGAAGGAATACAGATACACAAACTAGGCCGCATCCCACAGAAAGGGGGGTGGCCGACGGCAAGCGTACCTCACACCCTCATACACAAACACAACTTAGCCCTTTGGTGCTCAAGGGACCGGCCGGTAACCCCACAACCTACAGTCTGAGTCACGAGTGCAGTCCGAGGATCCGTTGTCAGCAGCAGGGCCCGACAGTTTTCACTGGCACCCCACCACCCTCGACTATCCCGACAACGGGATGCCAAGGTCGGGAAAGCACATCAGAGCAGCGTCAAAATCAACCATTCTCCACTCACGCCTGTTCATTGCACGCTCTCTCACTACTTCCACGTTCATTTCTCTGCTTCCTAAGGCCTGCTTCACACCATTTATCCACCCAAACTTCGGTCTACCATTAGGCCTGCGACCACTCGCCCTCCGCATTCATCACCCTGTTTACCAGTCTCCCTTCATCCATCCTTTCCATGTGCCCGAACCATTTCAGAACACGCCAATCCACTCTGTCCTCCAGCCTCATCACCCTCTCTGTTCTGATTCAAACCACGTCGTTGGTGATCCGGTCTCTCAGCGTTACTCCAGCCATGTTCCTCAAACATTCTATCTCAAAAACATTCAACCTTCTTCTCTCCTCTGCTCTCACCCTCCCAAATCTCAGCTCCGTAGAGCACAGTAGGGACAACAACAATCTCATACAGCCCTCTCTTTGCTTCCATCCCCAACGTCCTACAGCTCATTACACTCTTCAGTGCACCCAACACTGTACACTTTCTTCACTCGGGCCTTCACTTCGGTTTCCACTAGTTCAGTTATCTCCACTTAGAACACTGGACTTCCTCCAAGAGCTCTCTATTTAGGGGACACTAATTTTGCTCGCATCGGCAGTCCTTGAGCATCTCATTACTTTACTCTTACCCACGTTCACTCGAAGCTTCCTCCTCTCACACACTCTACCAAACTCAGACACTAGCCTACATAGCTTCTCCTCTGAATCCGCAACCAGGGCCGTATCATCAGCAAATAGCAATTGGCTCAACTGCCAACTCCGCCCATTCGCTTCCAACTGTTCCAAGCCACGACCCAGTACACTAGCGTTCACCTCCCTGACCATTCCATCCATATAGAGGTTGAACAGCCAGGGAGACATCACGCAGCCTTGTCTCAGTCCCACTTTCACTGTGAACAAATCAATCAACTCGCTCCCCACTCTGACACACGCTCGGCTGCCAACATAGAAACTCTGCACCGCTTTCAACAGATGTCGGCCCATTCCATACAAACGCAACACCCTCCACAGCGCTTCCCTGTGAATCCTGTCGTATGCCTTCTCCAGATCCATGAAGGCCCAGAACACATCTTTTCCTTTGGCAAGGTACTTCTCACAGGCCTGTCTCACTGCAAAAATATGACCGGCACACCCTCTACCACTCCTAAAGCCACACTGTTAGTCGTAAAAAAAGGTTGCATGAAAGAAAGAGCGCAACTTGGCTGTTATTTGCCACCCGAAAGGTAAATAGTTAGAACCGGTATGTGTAGGCTTGAGTCTGCGTGTCTGTGTGTGCGTGCGTGTGTTTGTGCTTGTGGGCAACGACTATTAGGAGAGTTGTTAAGAAGAAGTCTGAGACAAGTTAAAGGAGATTTGAGCTGAACATAAGATGCAAATGAGGTAAATAAAAGTTAAGTAAATCAGGATGGGGGAGAAAATGAGAGATAGTGAAGAGTGAAGAAGAGGGGGGATTGGGTTGGGCCGTGACTCCATGCGGCCCGTGAATCTAACAGATGCCTAGGGAGGGGGAGCGGAAAGCTCCAGTAAAAGCACGAAAGGCAGCCCTGTGAACTGCTTCCAAAGTTTTGAGAATATTTGGTTTCGCGGAGCCATAGACAACGCTCCCTTAGTCCAGTTAGGACCGGACGATAGCGTGATAAAGGCGTAATGACGATGTTCGGTCTGCTCCCAAGGTGAAGGGAGATGCAATCAGAAGAATGATAAATTACTGTAAGCAGTCTATCCTAAGTTGCTGCACGTGGTACTTCCAGGTTAGTTTCTGGTCGAATAGTAGTTCTAGAAAGCGAACTGTAGGTAAGAAAGGGATCATTTCTCCGTAAGTCTGAGGTCTGGTTCCGTGTATGCACGGGACCGGTGGATATGAAATGCATATATTTTGTTTATAGATATTTTAAAGCCTCGAGATTCTGTCCAGGCAACCACCTGGGCAATTGCACTCTGTAGTTGACGTTGGATCACAAAGTCGTCAACGTACAGAAACCCACTCACGGATGGAGGCATCACCGCCGTGATCCCCTTAATGGCAAGCGTGAAAAATAGTGTACACAAAAGGACGCTACCTTGGGAGACCCCTTCATCTTGGGTGGCTATGAATGTTTGAGAGGTGGTTGCCCATTTTGGCCCGGAAGACTCTCCGCCGGAGGAAGTTCTGGATGAAAAATTACACGTGACTCTGGAGTCCCATCTGATAAATCTCTTGAAGGATGCCATGTAGCGCAGGTTGTATCGTATGCCATTCCAAGGTCAAAGAAAACAATGTATCGCTTGCAGTCCAAGACACCTTGGATATCAGTCACGACGCGTAATAATGCGTCCTGAACTGATGGCATCTTTCGAAATCCGAATTGCGAAGGGGAGAGTGAGTTTGCTTCTAGATGCCGGGTCAATCGGGCATTCACAATCCTCTCCAGGACCTTTGCCACACACGAAGCAAGGGCTGTAGGGCGGTAGCTGGACGATTCCTCGGTAGGCTTGCCAGGTTTTGAGAAAGACAGAACCACTGCCTCCCTCCACTGATCGGGGTAAGAGTGGGTAGACTAGACTGCGTTGAAAGACAAGTAAGAGAGTGCAGAGGGATGTAGGTGCCGGAGCATCTCGTAGGAAATTAAGTCCTCATCGGAAGCAAAGGGAATGGAGGTACAAATTGCACCGGTTTTCGCGTACCATGATAGTTCATTGTAAGGTATAGGAAAATTTGGGGAGGAGTCCAGATCATTTAGCTCAGCAATACGTTTTGTGTTACGAAAGCTAACTGAGGAGTAGTGTGTTGCAAAAAGTTCAGAGACTTCCTGCGGGTCGGTGTGGGTTGTTCCACCCACCTTTAGGGTTGGGGAGGGAATAGTACTTTATCCGTCATTTTCCGTAAGCGGGACCACACTTTAGACATGGGTGTGTTTACACTAATGGATTATAGCAGTTCCACAATTATTTTTTTTCCAGATAGGAAGAAAGTATTACGTGCTTTAGCAGTTTCTCGCAAAAACGTAGTTTAATCTGCTTCTGCTTTTGTGCGCTGGTACCGATAGAATTCACGCTTTCTCCGCCGCTTTGCAATTTCACGAAGGTCACTCCACTAGGGTGTCCTGATTTTACGCGGTGTTCCCGTGGTTATACATTATTAAAGTTTTCCACTATTTCGTCACAAGATATAACCCGAGGAGGGAGAGGTGTTGTTGTATAAGCGGTGAAAGAATGCCAGTTGGCTTTACGCATATTGTATCGGCTAGCGATAGAAGTATCTTCAGGATGGAGAGTAGTGATAGTGATGGGCAAGGTCTGGAGAGAGGATAGGGGAGCAGAAGGAAAAGTCAATAGCCGATAACGAGTATTAAGGAGCGCACTATCGGAAGACAAAAAGAATGCTTCGATGTGTCCTCCACGTCCATCAGCTATGCCTTCCCCCCAGAGGGGGTGTATAGCGTTAAGGTTACCTACAAGAAGGTAGGGCGCAGGGAGTTGAGCAACCAGGTTGATAAGAAGTGCACATGAGAGGAGTTTATTGGGGCAAACATATAGATTACAAATAGTAACGGGGCGTTTGAGGCCCACTCTGTGAGCCTGAGCTCGCAGAGTTGTTTGTAGAGGGATTGAAGTGCATGCGATTGCTTGATTTACTGTTATAGCCAGGCCCGTGCCCGGACGAGCATGGGCAGTGGAGAGATGAAGTGGGCTTTATACCCACTGGGAAAAAATGGTTTGTACGGCCCAGGAGTTTCCTGGAGACTAACTAACAGGGGATTATAGGTTTGGGTTAGTTTCAGTAATGGTTGGTGAGGTTACTGAACTTGTGTTTTGCGGCAGGCGTGGTACCGAGTGAGTGGCGCAGTGCCTGCATTGTTCCGCTATATAAGAGCAAAGGAGATGAAAATGAATGCTGCAACTCGAGAGGTATCAGTCTGTTATGTGTTGTTGTGAGTGTATTGAGTGTATTGTAGTGAGTGTAGTGAGTGTATTGAGAGTTTTGGGGGTCATTTCAATGTAGTTGTACTGGGTGACCTAAATGCGAGAGTTGGAGATGAAATGGTGGAGAATGTCATAGGAAGGTATGGCGTTCCCGGTAGAAATGACAGTGGAGAAAACCTGATAGGTCTGTGTATGCAGCAGGATCTGGTGGTCGGGAACAGTTTATTCAAGAAGCGAGATATTCACAAGTACACATGGGTAAGGATGGCCCATGGTGCAATGGTGGAGAGAGCACTGATGGATTTTGTGCTGATATCGAAGAGAGTGGTGGGGAGGCTGTTGGAT
>SDVV010018635.1:0-13712 GCA_016164225.1 Gammarus roeselii
GCTGCTGGCGGTCGTGGTGCTGCTGGCGGTCGTGGTGCTGCTGGCGGTCGTGGTGCTGCTGGCGGTCGTGGTGCTGCTGGCGGTCGTGGTGCTGCTGGTGGTCGTGGTGCTGCTGGTGGTCGTGGTGCTGCTGGTGATCGTGGTGCTGCTGGTGATCGTGGTGCTGCTGGTGGTCGTGGTGCTGCTGGTGGTCGTGGGGCGCCAGTTTGCACGGTGGTGCCAGTTTGCGCGGTGGTGCCGGTAAGCGTGGTGTTGCTGAGGTGCGCGGGGACTCTGGTGGTCGAGGTGTGGGTGGTGCTGCTGAACGTAGCAGTGGGGTTACTGGCGATGCTTTGTCCGGTTTGGGTGGTCCTGTTCTTGTTGGGGGTGGTAGGGGCGGTGGTTCTGTGGTTGCTTGAAGGGGGCGAGGTGCATCATTTAACTTTGAAGATTGGACAGGTTAATGTCCAATCTTCAATACATCTCTTGAACAAGATGTATTGCTCGATTGATTTTGTCGGGACATGCTCCTTGGATGTTGTTGCTGTCAGCAAAACTTGGCTGACTGCTTCCGACTCTTCATCCTTCATTTCATTGGAGGGTTTTGATGTTGTAAGGGGTGATACTGATAGCGCTGTTTGCAAGAAAGTTGTCTGCTAATTTGTAAAGAGAGAGAGGTTAGTTTTGTTAAATACGGTCTTGACTGTCCTAATGGTGCTGCCATTCACTTGTTGGATGTAGACGTCTGGGTGTTGGCTGTCTACCGTCCCTCATCTTATGATAAGGCTTGCAATTCTCGGCTCATTAAGCTGATGTTGACCATTTGTGCTGACCACAAGGTGGTAATTTTGGATGACTTGAATCTGCCCTTCTTGACTTTGTCGTTTGAGAATGTTTTGGATGTATTATTGTATATGTATGCCCGGTGGATATGTCTTTTCTGGTTGGTCTGTTTTTTTCTCTGTTGGTCTGACACAATGGGTGACTGAGAGCACGTTTCTTGCCGGTGGTTCCATATTGGACCATTTGAGTTGAATAGGGTGGGCAGTGTTGAGATGCTCTTCCTGTTTTCTTGTTGTATGCACTCTTCTATTATGTGCCACTATCTTTTCCACGTGGAACTGGAATGGAATGTTGATTTTTTTTCAGAGAGAAAGATACCTTTGGCATAGGTGAAACTATGATACCATATCAGGGTCCCTGTTTGGTATTGATTGGCAGTTGGAATTTATGTACTTGTCGGTCAACAGTTGTTTTATGCACCTGGTGTCCATACTGATGAGATTGGTTGATCTACATGTTCCAGCTCGAAGTGGCGCCCAGTTTGTGCTATGGTCTGTTTATCCATCTTGGCAGTTGATGCAAGAGAGATCTCTTGCCTGGCAGAACTTGAAGCGTGTGAGAGCTTCCTTTGGTAGAGATGATCTTTGTTCTGTGCTGGCAATGGGTGTTCTGAGCTGGCAAGGGAAGCATGGGGCACCAGTACCTCACAAACAGGTTTGAGGGCCAACCTCTCGACTGTCAGAAGGGACCAGGGATGTGACCAGAATAGTCAAGGGAAAGGAGATTGCGGAGAAGGTCGGGGATCCTCAACAGCCAACCGCCCTCTCTCCCCCTTGCTCTAAGTCCTCAGGTGATTATGGAAAGCGGGTCCGCTCCCCTTCCCGAAAGTACTGACGCTCTTCTTACGGCCATCAGGAGTTGCCTAGCACACGGGAGCGAGGCCACGCTGTAATGAGATACCTTCTGCAGGGGAGTAAGGGGAATCTGGTTAAGATCTGTACCTTACTAGGGGAACTTGAATGATCCCCAGCCCCCAAGTTTAGGCCCCCCAAATCCCTCTAGTAATTGTCACTTTTTTTAGAATTTGAGCGCTCTCCTTGCCCAATTGCAATTTTTGCCAATCCATATTTTCTTCTTCTATATCCCAGTTATTTTAATTTCAACTTCAATTTCCCAGTTATAATCTTTCCCAGGTAGCTACCATCTTTCCCAGTTATCATATTGCTCAGTCATCTTTACCCCAGCCATCTTGTTTCCCCACTTATGTTCTCAGTTATCCTGTTGCTAGTGTTTTCTTGATTGGTGTATTATAATATTCATTTGTTGGTGTATTTTTCAGAATAAGGCCAATGTATAGCTAGAGTGATGGCCATGTTCTTGGTGTTTAATTGATTGCTCAGGATACCATTTGAGGGTCACGTGATGACTGCGAATTGCAGTGGTAATTGGCTGAGCTAACTGTAAGATTTTGGAATATCTCTGATGTTGACTTTAACCTTGATCACCTGTGATATGTGTATAATTTTGTTTATCGGTGCCTAGTGTTTCATGGCACTTTCTTCTAGCCAAGATTGCTCTGGAGTATATAGCGTCGACCTGGGTGACACCCAGCAGTCGGAAACGCGGGGTGACTGCTTGCACCCCTCTTTTGAGCACCAAGACCTCAGAAATGTCACCGTTTGACTACAGGGCTTGAAAGAGCAGGTCTTTGTTAGTAAGTATCAGCTACTTATAGAAATTCAATACGCGCACAGAATTTATGAAAAATCTCCAAAGTGAAGGTGTGTTTTTCAGGTCCCCGAAAATTTTGGTTTGGGAAAATTGACGTTCCGCAAACTTTAATGCTGTGGCTAGAGTTTCAATTGGATAAGGGCCAAATTTGGTGGTGATACTCGGAATATGGTGTAGTTCGTTGCGTAAGAAGGATTTTGGGAAAAAATGTAAACTTTTGTAGATATATACAAATATACAAGCGGGGAGTCACCGCAGGTGTAAAAAAAATTGGGGGCGACTCCCCGCACCTATTTTGTTTGTAAATACTTTCGTTTTTCTTCAATGAAAAGTAATCAAATGCAATTCTACACACATATGATGTCATTTGGAAGTAAATGACCCACAATAATGACACCACAGCTAATTTCAGTATGCGTAACTAATTTTATAATGACCCAATTTTTTCAACACATGGTGACATGTCTAGGCCTAAGTGTTAACTTATGTTTAATGCTCAGGAACAAAAATGTTCATCACATTTTTATATTGAGACAACAATCCCTTACCTAGCATGACTTGTGTTCATGTTATTGCAATAAGTTTGCTATAGAATTGACATATATAATACATTTTTTACATGTTTTATCGTAATATTAAAAAGATTGTTTTTTCATAATATTTTCTCATTTACTGATACTTTAGGGTCATAATTAGTTTAGGATGTAGAGAAATGACTTCCAGTGAAGTTAGATTGAAATTATTGAAGAAAAACTTTGCTTACAGCTGCAAAATTGGGAAAAAAAATCCTTCGACAGTCTGGTATGACGGCAGCAAAAGATGAGCATCAGAAACACCTGTCACAGACGTAATATTTGACGTTAAATTTTATTTTAAGCAACTGATATATACTAATATAGGCATGCTCTATCTAATGGTACTCTCAAACTTTCAATTTGAGTTTCAATTATTGATACATGGGGGGTGCGGGGAGTCACCCCGTTTGGTGCGGGGAGTCACCCCCCGATTCGGGGTCGTAGCTCGCCGCACTGTTTTTTGTAAAAACTTTTTTTTGGTTAACGATAGAATGTTGAAACTTATGGTGCTCCATGGTCATAATAGTAGCTATACACACCGTAAATACGAAGTTTCTCGGCCGCGTACTTTTTGAGTTATTTTAAAGTATACGCAAAATGCGGGGAGTCACCCCGGTCGATGCTATATGTATTTATTTGTTCTTTTTAAATGCAGAGTACAAATTTAGCTTTTGCTAGTCTTTCCAGTAGTGAATTGCTTGATTTTTTAATTAGCTATATGAAATACATTTTACTGTCATTAAGTTGTGTTTTTGGAGTTTATTTACGGTCAATTTGGATGGTGTTGATATGCAGTTCTTGTTTCTAATGTTGCTGTATTTTAATTAGGTTTCTGATCGTTTTCTACACAGGACCCAGTACCCCAGTTCTATTCCTACCATGACCACTCAGTATCTTTGAATTTTTACTCATACACTTATTGTGCTGCCCCCCAATTTTCAATAAAGAGTTTGAAGTTATAAAGACCGTCTTGGAATAAGTGGTGGCTGTAAGGGGTGTGAAGAAGCCACTTTTATCATTAACCTTCTGGTTGAACCCATTTGAATTTCTTGCAGATTCTTGCAGAACCCATTAAAATGCTTTTGGTCAAACGCATCCAGTCCAAAGTCCTCTCTTGGAGATAGGGGCCAAGATCCCCTCCTCTCGATTACACTGTCTCACCAACAACACAAGGACTTTCTCAAACTCCTTGTGTTAGACTTCCTGCGGAAACCCATAGTCAAGGCGGTGCCCAGGCAACCGGCCTTTGTGTCTCGCATCTTTGTGGTTCCCAAGGCCTTGGGAAGGGATCGCTTAGTGATCAACCTCTTCAGGCTCAACAAATACATTCCGGAAAAATACGTGGCATGGCGCACCTTACATCCTCATACGCTCACACTCACACAACTTGGCCCTTTGGTGTTAAAGGGTCCGGCCTATATCCCCTCAACATACACTCTGGGTCACAAGTGCAGTCTGAGAATCTGTCGTCAGCAGCAGGGCTGACAGTTTTCACAGGTTTACCCCCTCCGCGTCATCATTGCCAAGCCCCCACCCCACCCACGACCATCCTAACAGCGGGATGCCAAGGACGGGAAAAATCATCAGAGCAGCCTCAAAATCAACCATTCACAACTATTCTCCAATCACGCCTGTTCATTGCATGCTTTCTCGCCACCTTCACATTCATGTCTCTCCGTCCCAACGCCTGCTTCACACCATCCATTCACCCAAACTTTGGTCTACCTCTAGGCCTGCAACCACTTGTCTCTGCATTCATCACCCTTTTCACCAATCTCCTTCATCCATCCTCTCCATGTGCCCCAACCTTCTCAGAACACGGGAAACCACTCTGTCCTCCAACTTTTTCACCATCCCTGTTCTGATTCGAACCATGTCCTTGGTGATCCGGTCTCTCGGCGTTACTCCAGCCATGCTCCTCAAACATTTCATCTCAAAAACATTCAACCTTCTTTTTTTCTCTGCTCACACCCCCCAAGCCTCAGCCCCGTAGAGTACAGTTGGGACAACTACACCCTCATACAGCCCTCTCTTTACTTCCATCCCCAACGTCCTACAGCTCATTCCACTCTTTAGTGCACCCAACACTTTACATCCCTCTTCCACTTGCACCTTCACTTCAGTTTCCACTAGTTCAGTTTTCTCCACAAGGGAGCCCAGATACTTGAAACACTGAACTTCCTCCGAAAGCTCTCCATTTAGGGTGACACTAATTTTATTTGCATATACAGTCCTCAAGCATCTCATTACATTACTCTTACCCACATTCACTTGAAGCTTCCTCCTCTCATACACTCATACAGCAAATAGCAACTGGCTCAACTGCCAACTCCCCCCATTTGCTTCCAACAATTCCAAGCCACCACCCACCACACTCGCGTTCACCTCCCGCCTGCTTGGTGAAAGACGCTTATGTCTTTCACCAAGCAGGCGTCATACAAAACAGAATGTAACAATTAGATGATACTCTTTCTCATAGTAGGTATAAATTATAATTAACAACACCTGTCAGTTCATTTCAAAAATTGCCATTACTAACAATGCTTTATTTTGCACTCCGCTGTATTTTCCATGAACGTTGCAGCAAACTTGTTTGTATAACGTGTTTGACGTCTGTGTTCGTTTTCATGTATTGTCATAATGTGGTAATGTTAAACTGCCGTTCGAACCATGCAGGGCGTAATTCAATATTACAGTTTAGCTATTGTTGCATTCCTACCAAATGCTGATGCGCTTCGCCTTGACTGACAGTGCCCGTTGTATTGTGAATCATCAATTTTTTATCCTCCCGCCAAAAAAATGCGATATTGGTTTTTGTTCGTTTCTCTCAGTAACCGATAACGATCCCGACTGTTTGGTCACAGAAATTAGTCGTTCTTCAATTATGGTGATGCGCAGTGGTTAGGAATCTTGTTGTCAGCTTAAATTAATATGCTATGAAGGAAAATGCGTGCATGAGATTCTGGCACAACAAATATTTTTGATAAATTGTTAACGTGCGATGTACTGTCTCTGCGTGCGATATTTTGAGAGGTGTCTTCACGTGCGCTTCATCTGAAGATTTCACGTGCGCATCACAAATTTGTTATCAATGTTCGCGTGCGCTGCCTGCCAAATTGAGCAAACTGGCCTACACCTACATCAGATTAGCAAGGGCTTGCTTATAGCAAATGATATCTGAGAACTGCACTACATCTGGAGGCAAGCCATTCCACACACCAACACATCTCACTCTAAAGGACCTACTGCAGACATCACAAGAAAAATAAGGAAACACCAGCATCCAGTTTCAGCAAATAACCTCCACCCCCAAGTACCAACTCTAATTACCAATGTAAAATTTTCCAGTATTTGATCAGATCTACCCTAAAAATCCTCACCCTCAACATAAAACAAATCCAGGCTTCTTATATGACCACCTCCAGTCTATACCAGAGAGTCAATCACTGTTTTTAGTCAAAATCCTCCGGACAGATTTGAGCAGCCTGCAGTCACCCAGTCAGTGCAATCACAATATTGTCAAAATATCTGATGTTCCAAACACAGGATGCATACCCTACTCAATAAGTTGATGGATATGCACAACATATAGATAGGGTCATGCTGTTGATCTCAACAAACAGTTTGCCAGCCCATCAGCCTTTGAAGCCATTACACATATATGATGGTGGAATCAGAAACTGGTATCCACACTGACACCCAAGTCTTCATGTGCGGTGAACAAACTTCAATGCACTACCTTGTTGAATGTACTGGTTAACTGGAACCAGAGCATTAAGATCAATGTGACTTTCAGGAAAGCATAGCCCAACACATAACACACTAAGGCTAGTCCAGATTCAATCCAAGGTTAAAGGACCTTATGACAGGCTAACAGCCAACTGTATCCAACCCACTATGCAATGACTGGACACCATGGCAGGCTCAGTGTCCTTACATGAGCATTAGGTTCCTTAGAGCCTTTGGAATAGTTAATTCTCCTGCCAGTCTTGATTCCCTCATACTTGGCTCCCTATTCCCCCACGACCTAGGCCTGAACATTTTAGTTCACCCATCTGCAGATCAATTGATTTTCTTGGTATGTGACCCACAGTATAAAGCAGGTTAATGTCATGATACAAATTGTTATGTCACATGCAAGCAAGTTGCAACCAGTTTATTAAACACCATCCAGGCCCAAATCTACTCTTTCTACTGTGGGTGGAGTTTCAGTTAGCGTCAATAGCATCACTTCTTTCCAGTTCAACCCTGACATGACGAACTACACTTCTGTTCTGTTGCAGTGACTGATTCACTTCTCATTTATTTTTATTTTACGTTTCATATGGTCAATGGATTTTTGTCTCTCAGGACATCGTTATTAACATAGCCGCCGAAAGGTTTGTTTACTTCGATCAGCTGTTCCGCATTAAGATATGACTTGCAAGAAGTGCACACGTACTCCTCATGTGCCTAGACTGTCTACCCGACGAACATATGAGGCTCGCACGAACTCTAAGCACTCAAGACCTTCGAGTCTTTGAACAGCGTGTGCACATATCATCAGAAAAAAAATGCAGTGTGAACGAAACCCTTTTTTGGGAGAAGATATATGCACACAACATTGAGGAAGTACACCTAAATTTCAAGCCCGCACGTGGTCAGATCGCTTCCATATTTTATCGCTCAGCTGGAATGCAAGAAGACAATCGTTCCAAGGATTCATCGGTCAGAAGTCTCCCGATAATCTTGAAAACCCGAGTCCACATCGATCCTTTGAACAAGGCAAGTGCGGAAATGAACGAGACGCATGCAGCTTACGTGCTATGATTGGGCCGGTTGGGTAGGTTACCATGCTTTACACGTTCTATCCGTAGACACAGATAGAAGGCTTCATTCCACCGTCTGTGTTGTTGTGATGGGATGACCCTCAACGAATACACCCTGTTTCCTTTAGGCAACACAAATTTCTCTACGCTAGGACTGCTCAGGGGTGGCCCTGACTAAAGCATCTAGGTCTATATATTTTCTATAGGGAGAAGGATTTTCTGAGTGCCTGAATGCACAATTAAGTGCAGGGTTGAGAACACAACGTGCATTTCGTCTGTGAATATAAATGAATTGAACCAGCCGTGGGCCTCATTTGCAGCAAAGATAAACACTTTTAAATTTTTGCGCGTGCTCGCAGTTTATATTTGTTTATTAAAAGCACTACTGTTGCGGGATACATAAACACATCTGAGAGCAATTGTAGAGTGCAGTGCTGCGGCTAAATGCAAACGTCTGTTACCAGCTAGGCATCTTAAGAAAATGAAATGTAACGTCGAGAAGGAATTTATTTCTATTAAATGTGTACAAATAATACTTAGTGAATCATAGATAGTACTTATAAAAAAAATGTTACTGGCAACACCTGTCGCGGATCTTCCGATCATAAAACGGACGACGGTACTACGTAATCTAGTACCTGCTTTTCACTGGCTGCGACAGGAATGTCACAACAAAATTGTTTGTGAAACGTATGTGAAGTCACATAACGTGCGTTTCATCGATGAATATAAATTAGTTGAACCAGCCGTGCGCCCCAGAAGCAGAGATACGCATATTTAGATTTTTTGCGTGAGCGCACAGGGAATGTTTGTATAGTTGAGTGTGCAACTGTCATGAGATACTACCAAGCATAAATACCGCAACGAGCAATATGGAAGTATAGTATACGATAGACTGCAGGCGCACATGTGTGTGTAGCATGGGATGACCGCGGATACATGCAAATATCTGTCACCAGCCAGAGGTCTCAAAACATTAGATTGGGAGGCAACCTTATTTTGGAAATGTTTACAAATTATAAATAACAATCGATGTCAGTGTTTATAAAAAAAATACTAGCAACACCTTTCACGTATCTTTCGATCACACATCCTATGACTGTACAGCGTAATCTCGCACCTACGTTTCATTTGCTGTTACATGAATGGGACAGTGAAATTGTTTGACAAACGTTTTTTGAAATCAGCTTTCATACATCTACTGCCAATTTGATGCAATTTTTAATTTTGGATTTAACTTTGACGGGAATGATATGACATTACCATTAAGTAATTGTTGCACTAAAGCTATGAACAGATGCACTGCACTCCCACTGATATTACGTATGATATCCTGAATTGGAATTTTCCAATCATGCTAAACAGAGTGCTACTTCTTTTTCTTTGTTTTCTGACTGCCTGGGAGTCCAGTCGAAACATATTGGTAGTAGTTTTACATTAGGTTTTTGTTCAGGAGCGTTTTATCCTATGTTCTCTTCTCTGGTTCATGTGCATCACCAAACTCTTAGTTGAATTCATTCGGGGCTTACTGGCGTCACCATGAATGAGCTCATCATTTTTGATCCCCCAAATTTACATGTTCATCTACGATTGTGTAGGGGAACTCGAAACGCCGAAGAGGCGACGTGATCAATAAACGATTTAATCGGGGTTGAATGTAATGAAAAAAAATTAATTGCGTCCAAATGTCCATATTGAAGTGTTACTATCTTATGACACTAATCGGAATCGTGTGTTGTTGTTTTGACCGACCCGTTCAGCTGCGGCCTTGAAATTGTTTCCTCCCTGTCTGTGTCGCCGTTTCGGACGTGAATGAATTAGCGAACTTCGGTTAGCGTGGCATCGTTCACAATGAACTACGTTAACATAGGGCGTAACGCCTAAGTGGCTTTGAGGCAAATGCTTGCGTCGAATTGTAGCGCAATAATTTGTTGAACTATTTGTATACGTGGGATGTAATGTTTCTGCGTGCGGTGATTTGAAAAAGTGTCATTACCGTACGTGCGCTGTATCTCAATATTCACCGTGCGCTCACTAGCCTGGGCCCAGCCTGAGCGTGCACAATTCTGCAGTATCGTTTGTTGGATGGACGGTGTAGTGCCAACCTTGGACTTGGAGAGCTGATACAAGAACCAGAGGCAGAGGCCTTCCATTTATTTTCTGTTGATGCCGGCTTGTATTATTGACATCAAATATAGATCCTTCAGAGCACAATGTGTTCAGTTATGGAAAAGCCTATCAACTTGAATGGTGCTTGGCTGCATTCAAGATTCTGCTGACAGAGTTTCCCAAAGAAATTCCATTTCAGTTTGTTTAGCATGAAGGGGAACCTTTTTTTCTATACATGTAATGATCTAGTGACCTGAGCAGTTTCCAATTGTCACCCATACATGTTGATCTTGTGACCTCACCTGGAGGCTGGGAGATGTCCATCATGTCCAGAGTATCTCACACCTGCAAGGTGCTCTGGACATCTGCCTATTGCTAGTTTCTGCTGCTGACTTTGTTGCAGCTTTTCAAAGTTGTGTGTGTGTGGCTGGGTGTGTTACTGTGTGTATTGGGGTTCTAGTAAATTGTCATTTCAACTGGATCTTATAATACTGATATGTGTGTTGTGTGAGTTCAGTTTATCTGTGTCTGTATGTGTTGTGTTTGGTGTACATTTCTGTGCTGCACTGTGGACTGTGCTGTTTAAGAGCTTACATTTACTTGCCTTTGCAGCCCCTCCATCCCATGCCATCAGCTCCTGCAGACCAGCAAGCCAGGTCAGAGGAAACCAGGGCAACACCAGTATAATACCAGGGTATTTAGGCAAATCCCTCACATGCATGAAAACAAACAAATAAGCTTCCCTCATGATTTGACCAGGCCAAACAGTCCTAGATAGCAAAAAAAATACTCACATCAAGAAACTGACTGCAGATGGGGCAAAAAGAACTCCAAAAAAAGCACTGCCCAGAACATCCACCACCAACTGTTTGTAAGTTGTCAAGTAGTCGGTCAACAACAAAGGCAGCCAGATTGTTCCACTGCTGGACACATCGGGCACCAAACATTCTCTTCTTCATGTATCTTACCTCTGTAGCTTCCACAGCCCTTACTGTCCCACCAACAGCACATGCAGACATGGATGACAGGATTGCCTGCAGTTTAAAAGAACACTAAGTCACTAAAATGCAGCATTGTGCTGGTTGGAATCTGCTTGATAAGGCAATTGGGCATAACAATGAAGATGGTCAACTATTTTATACCATGGTCAAAAACACTAACAAAGCAACAAACTTGAACCCATTGAACACCTAAAAAATCCATTGAACACTTACAAAGCCAAGGTTCTCTTGGAGCCATGAAAGGAAGCTTGTTGCACCACATCAGAGGGCAGTTGATTCCAAACCTGAATTCAGCAAGAATAAAAAAATCTGATTGTGTACTCCATTTGATAGCAAGGAACCACCAGCTTGTAAGAATGACCATGCAGCTAATATCCAGAGCTTTCTTAACCAGAGCAGACAAACTTTAATACTCATAACAATGAAAAATCTTCCAACATTTCACCAGATCAAAATGTAGCTATCTCCCCCTGACAGAAAACAACTGAAAAGCCATTAACCACTCACCATAGTCCACTCCACTCAGCCCATCAATTTCCCTGGTCCACAGCTGCTGAACAGTCAACAGTCTCTTTTCAGCCAAAACCCCACTTTCCACACACATGAGCAATAATTCAAAATTGGCCTTAGATGAGTAATAAAAAAAAAAAAACATGAAAAAGATCTCTTATTGATTGTAGAGCAAACTTGACAGGTCACTCAATTAGAAACCTTTTTTACTTCACTCTTTAAATGGAGATGAAACCACAGCCTTGAGCCATCAAGCACTCCCAGGCCCCTGCAGTAGTCAAGAAGCCCATGTACTCCAATTATAACCAATGCTATCATCAGGCTGCTCCAAATCAAAATGACCCCTGTAAAAATGCATACAAATACACTTGTCAATGTGAGATTCTATCACAAGAACACAGACTGCACCAAATTCAGATCTGTCTGCAAAGAAGAGTAGAAGACACATGTTGGCAAACTCCTTGTTCACCTCTAGGGAAACACGAATACCTATAGTTTGAAGTCATCAGCAAAAGCCCCCCACTAACAGACCACTCACACTGCAACATGTTTATTGTACAACAGAAACAGGAGCAGACCCAGCATAGACCACTAAGACACTTCACTTGTCACCTCCTAGAAGTCATCAACATTCCCCCCTCCCTCAGAAACATACATTAGTCGCTCAATCAGAAAACAATCCACCAGGAATAAGCACACTTCTCACATTGACATCATCAAAGACAGGCTCTTGAGTAATCAGTAATTCAAGAAGATATCAACCACCAAACCAGCAACCTCACCATAGGTAAGCATAAATTGATTTTCAATGCTCCTTCCCACCTTGAATTCAAATTGATCATCAAATAAAATCCCTGTATCCGTACCTGGAGCCTGGATACCTGGAGCCCCGCATCCCGCCGCAATCCCCGTCATGAGGTCAGACAAATCACCAAACCTGCAGGGCACAGGGAAAGCAGGAGAGCACGGGAGGTAAGCAAGGCATGCGCCAGTCACAAAGTATCAGCTAGAAAAGACAGTACCAGTGACACAATATCCCACTCCAGCGCCTTGCAACACACAGAAGTGAGACTTACAAGTCAATAATTAAAAGGGTTGCTTTTTTAACCTGACTTGAACATAGGAACAATATGAGATCCCTTCACACCCTCATCAAAACTCCCTGGCAAAATTGAAAGGAAGTGCTAAAACAGCTGCTAAGAACATAAGTTTAAAACACAAGGGTGAATACCACCAGGCCCAGGGCCCAAAGATGAGTCAAAAATTTTCAGTGCCTGATGAACCAACAGTCATGTCACACAAATATAACCAAATTTTCCAGAATAAAATGATAGCGTCGACCGGGGTGACTCCCCGCATTTTGCGCATACTTTGAAATAACTCAAAAAGTACACGGCCGAGAAACTTCGTATTTACGGTGTGTATAGCTACTATTATGACCATGGAGCACCATAAGTTTCAACATTCTATCGTTAACCAAAACAAAGGTATTTACAAAAAAAATGTGCGGCGACCTACGACCCCACCAAACGGGGTGACTCCCCGCACCCCCCATATATCAATAATTGAAACACAAATTGGAAGTTTGAGAGTACCAATAGATAGAGCGTGCCTATATTAGTGTATTATCAGTTGCTTAAAATAAAATTTTACGTTAAATATTACGTCTGTGACAGGTGTTTCTGATGCTTGTCTTTTGCTGCCGTCATACCCAACTCGGAAGATTTTTTTTTCCAATTTCGCTGCGGGAAAACGAAGTTTTTCTTCAATAATTGCAATCTAACTTTACTGGAAGTCATTTCTCCACATCCTAAACTAATTATGACCCTAAAGTATCAGTAAAAGAGCAAATATTACAAAAAAGCGATCTTTTTAATATTATGATAAAACATGTAAAAAATGTATCATGTCAATTCTATAGCAAACTTATTGCATTAACATGAAAACAAGTCATGCTAGGTACGAGATTGTTGTCTCGATATGAAAATGAGATGAGAAAATTTGTTCCTGTGCATTAAACATAAGTTAACACTTAGGCCTAGACATGTCACCATGTGTTGAAAAAATTGGGTCATTATAAAATTAGTTACGCATATTGAAATTAGCTGTGGTGTCATTATTGTGGGTCATTTACTTCCAAATGTCATCATATGTGTGTAGAATTGCATTTGATTACTTTTCATTGGAGAAAAACAAAAATATTTAATAACAAAATA
>SDVV010018636.1:0-13712 GCA_016164225.1 Gammarus roeselii
CAGAGTTGATTCGCGTGTACTGAGATGGTTCGGGCACATGGAGAGGATGGATGAAGGGAGATTGGTGAAAAGGGTGATGAATGCGAAGGCGAGTGGTCGCAGGCCTAGAGGTAGACCGAAGTTTGGGTGAATGGATGGTCTGAAGCAGGCGTTGGGAAGGAGAGACATGAATGTGGAGGTGGCGAGAGAGCGTGCAATAAACAGGCGTGAGTGGAGAATGGTTGTGAATGGTTGATTTTGACGCTGCTCTGATGTGCTTTCCCGCCCTTGGCATACCGCTGTCGGGATGGTCGTGGGTGGGGGGGGGGCAGCAATTATGACGCGGAGGGGGTAAACCAGTGAAAACTATCGGGCCGCGCTGCTGACGACGGTTCCTCGGACCGCACTCGGGACCCAGAGTGTATGTTGAGGGGCTACCAGCCGGACCCTTTAGCACAAAAGGGCTAAGTTGTGTGAGTGTGAGCGTATGAGGGTGTGAGGTGCGCCTTGCCGTCGGCCACCCCCTTTCTGGGGGATGCGGCCTAGTGTCTGTATCTGTAAAATTTATACGACGTTGCGCTTCCTCTCTTTGAGTATTGGTGCATTTCTCCCAAATCGAAAGACAGTAGTTGATGTGAGAAAATACTAGAGGGTGGACAATCAGAAATCTCGATTTGAAATTCAATTATTTTTTTCTGGAGTTAGGGAACAGAAGTGCTCCGTTCAACTTGGAACACAGAGTAGTTACGTGGTGTTTGAAGGAAAGATCGGGATTAAACCATACTCGCCGTCTTATAACTTTATCTTCAACAGGTATGTCAGATTTGCCTATCCTGATAGAGGAATTCATTTGTTCTGCTTCTATTTTCGAACTACTTATCACAAGTGATCACATGAAAACTGTTTTGTGTGTAGATATTTCATCCGCGAAAAATTGAATCAGATGTTACAGGTTTATGCAAGTTATTAATGCAGTCAAACAGAACACTAAATGTCAAATGGTAAAGTTAGTGGCGACGGAAAGAATATAATTGGCGAACTGAGAAAAACTGACTGGATGAATCTGGTCGAAAAATTAAGTGGTTCCGTTTCACCATTTGATTGTTATTATTTATTCAGTGAAACGTTGGCACAACACACCAAAATTTTGGCCCAATGACACAATATTAGGATGAAACTTCAAACCTCACTCTTCAGGCCTTCCCTATGCATTCCCAGGGGCGAACAATATTGGCAAACAAGTCAAATCAGAAAGTAAATTTAAAATGAACATTGTATTCGTAGTACGCACATATTACAATGCTTCCTTCTTGAGTGTGCAGTATATTTCTCTCCAGCTTCCTAACATTGACGACACGGCAATATGTACGTATCAGAGATACGTTTACTCTGCAACAATCATTATACCTGTGTAGGCAAATTGTTGGGTTGCAATAAACTTAAATGTTGAGCGCAAAGTTGATGATTGGAAGAAGAGTATGTATCAAGTTGTTTTGTTATAGCTACAGGACATGAAATTAACGTTTGCAAGCAACTATCGTTCGGCCGTCAATTTCGAAAAATTCATTGATATGTGCTGATAAGACGATCAATCATAGTAGGTGCGAGTCTTGTATCTCATTGATATGTGCTGATAAGGCGATCAATCATGGTAGGTGCAAGTCTTGTATCTCATTGATATGTGCTGATAAGGCTATCAATCATGGTAGGTGCAAGTCTTATATCTCATTGATATGTGCTGATTAGACGATCAATCATGGTAGGTGCAAGTCTTGTATCTCATTGATATGTGCTGATAAGGCCACCAATCATGGTAGGTGCAAGTTATATAGCTCATTGATATGTGCTGATAAGACGATCAATCATGGTAGGTGCAAGTCTTGTATCTCATTGATATGTGCTGATAAGGCTATCAATCATGGTAGGTGCAAGTTAAGTATCTCATTGATATGTGATGATAAAACGACCAATCTTGGAAGGTGCAAGTTATATATCTCATTGACATGTGCTAATAAGACGACCAATCATGGTAGGTGCGAGTCATGTATCTCATCGATACGTGCTGATAAGACGATCGATCATGAGTAGTAGGTATAACCGCGAAACGCAAATGCGACGGAATTAGATAGGCGATAATTAGGGGGCGCGAGAACGCAAAGGCGAAGGAATTAGATAGGCGATAATTAGGGGGCGCGAGAACGCAAATGCGAAGGAATTAGATAGGCGATAATTAGGGGGCGCGAGAACGCAAATGCGAAGGAATTAGCTAGGCGATAATTAGGTGATACAAGAACGGCCCTGGGAAGAAATTAGATAGGGATAAGAGAGCCGGAGCGAGAATTGCTCTGTGGAGGAATTAGATAGGCGATAATTATGTCGTCCAAAACGCAAATGTGAAGGAATTAGATAGGCTATAATTATGTCATCCAAACGCAAATGTGAAGGAATTAGATAGGCGATAATTAGGGGTGCCAAAACGCAAATGTGAAGGAATTAGATAGGCGATAATTATGTCGTCCAAAACGCAAATGTGAAGGAATTAGATAGGCGTTAATTATGTCGTCCAAACGCAAATGTGAAGGAATTAGATAGGCGTTAATTATGTCGTCCAAAACGCAAATGTGAAGGAATTAGATAGGCGATAATTGGGGACTCCATATATGCTCTATGATGGAATTAGATATAGGATGACTAGATCTTTGAACCTTTTATCGAATGTATTGGTTAGGATGTATGTTATTTGTTAATGTGTCCGACTTGGTCGCTGTAAATCTCGGACATTTGTAGTTTTATGTTAAGACAAATTGATCTTGTGGTCAAGTTAGTAACTGATGATACATAGAGATACCAGGAAGGCAAGTTTTTTGTGAGTAGGCCGATGTATTTGTTAGGATGTTTATTATTTGTTAGTGTGTCTGACTCAAGTGCTATATATCTAGGACATTGTAGTTTTATGTTAAGACAAATTGATTTAATGGTCAAGTTAGTTACTGATGGTACACAGAGATACCATGAACGCAAGTTTTTTGTAAGTCGGCCGATGTATTTGTTAGGATGTATGTTATTTGTTAATGTGCCTGACTTAGTCGCTGTATATCTCGGACAATGTAGTTATATGTTTATTTTCTTCTATTCTGGTCAAGTGAGTTACTTACGGTACATAGAGACTGCCCGTGACGGGTGGGGAAGAGGGGAGGGGATGAACGGAGTCAGGCGGTGTCCAAACCGCAAATGGTAATTAGCTTGATGGACTTTTTATGTCAACTGTCACACAACGATCTTATCTCGAGATTTATGATCCTCTTGGAGAATTTTTTTTCGTACGATATCTTTCAGATTCCTTTCGGTACCTTATTGTTTTTATTTACGATTGCTCACGTACGAATTATAAAGACGTATGTTATAAGGTCTTGTCAACGCAATATATAATTCTATTGGAATATTTCGCACGGCATGATATATATTACTATGTTTGTTACTGAATGTCTCATTTGAATAGAAATTTTTACTGCTCAAACCTGATTTTTAGGATAATCGATGTAGTTATGCAAGAAATATGGGGTATATATCAGGAGAGCTTAGCTAGTTGTGCTTTATTTGACTCATTTTCAGAGGATGTTTGGTGGGGTTTTAGCGGTGACATGCTTGATGTTGAATACAGGCTATGAACATTTACAGGTTACAACATGATCATGTTGACGTGCTTTCATATTTTTTCACGCAAATGTGTTCTCGGGTGGTAGTATTTCTGTGGGTTATCGATTCGACCACAATCCTAATTATCTTCGTATTTGTTTTACGGTATTATTTCACATGAGTATTTACTGTTCTGCTACCCTTAGCTGCTGGTCTGAGGCCTCGGACATGCAAGCAACATACTGTAACATGTTGGTTGCAAGCAAATGATCTCACTCGGGTATTCGTTGGTCGTTTCGCTTTTTCATCAGTCCCAGCAGTCATTTATTTGTTTAATCGTACAAATGATTTTTTGTTTGGGTTTTTGGAGAAGTCCATGTATTCAGACAGAGACGATTACCGCATTTTTGCCGTGTCAATATCGGGGTTGTCCTTTAAACTGGAGACTCATGCCAGGCTCATTATTGGTTATATCCAGGATGTGACTTTGCTTGATGTTGTTCAGAGACGATGGGTGAATCAGATGCAAGTTATGTCTGAAGTATTATATGTGACTGGAATAGGTCTAGAAAATTTGTTATAGATTTGAATGGTATCGTAGTAAAAATAGCGTTATTCTCATGAACTCAGAGTTAAATGTCGGATATTTTGGAGGAATGTATGTTTAAGAGGTGCAAGTCCGTTATGCATCTTTATGGAATTTTTGTTATTGATCCCCTGCAAATGTATTCTGTATCATTTAGAAGACGAATTACTGAATGAAGGGGTCCTAGACCATTTATGGTTTGGCTACCCTTCACCTAATGAGATATATTTATCTACGATTGCTGAGGGAGCTGCATACAACTTCAACTTAGCTTAATATCTATCATATTTTCAACGTAAGGCAAGAGGCGTTTTAGTGCATTTCAATACTAGTTCAATCGAGTTAAATTTAGGATATTGCAAACAAAAATTTCTTAGATATATTATTTTTATTGATAATAGATTTTGACATAATTATATTTACATAAATATACATGGAATATCATTTTAGGAAAACATAACTTTTTCACAATGAAATTTAAATGTGAGCAGCTCGGCAAAACATAAGTAATGACTTCGACCACTCTTCTCTTGTGTCATCTTGATCCTTGGTACCATTGACAGTCTATGGGTTCTTCATCAATGACGATTATTTATTCCTCACCTGAAGCTGTCAACTCGTCATATCGGTGTAGGATTTATCATCTGGGTGTGATTTTTTCTCTGATCTACTGGTGTTCTAGACTAACGCCCTTAGTACACATTTTAGGTAAACGTCGACCTTTGGGAGAAGTGTATGCAACACTTGCAATCCTATCCATGTAACCAAACAATTAGCGTCCATAAAAAGCTCTTCAGTGAGCTTTTTATGGACGCTAATTTTTTCATTACTGTTACATGTTTATGGCATCGAATCGTTTCAGGTTTCTTCTTGCTATTGCCTACATTATTATTAATTATATTCCCGCAGATTTCCGAAATATACATAATTCTCCTAGCACTCAAACATTTGAGACATGATTCTCTCTCCTCATGTTTCATTACCAATAACTTTGAAACAAATTCAGATATACATTTGATTTTATTATGAAATTTTTCACTTCCTATACTTGTCACCCTTTCATTACCTCATTTGATATTTCGGATTACTTCAACGTTTGTAGGTTTTTCTTCACATGACATATCCTCGATATCACTGGCACTGTCACTGATATCCATTCCACTGAAAGTATCCCACGTTTTCCCCTTATTTTCATTATTTTCAATTTCGGCCAAGGTTGGGTATACTCCCCCCATTTCATCCAATCTTTATACGTTTCACGTTTGGTTGATACCGGCACAATACTTTATTTTACGCTCACACCCTGTTGAGCATCGTCTATAACATTAGATTGAAAACCCAAGTCCGGATTATTATGTTCTATCAATGCATCCTCAGAGCTTATATTTTTTCGCCCATTTTTAAGAGTATCATATTCAAGATAATGATGTCCTTTCAGATGTTGACAAAACCCGAACGTCGATCTTGATTTGCTTAATTTTATCTCCGCATTGCAAATAACACATACCCCTGTGTTCTCCTTTCTAGTAAAATACTGCCATATCGTACTGGGCGACATCTTTCTTTCTCTGAAAGCGGACCGCTATCTGAATGACTACAGATATGAGTCCAATTTTATACATACATGATCGTTAGCGTCACTGCGTTGGCTCATGTATGCGGCAGCATGTCGCCACTTACACACATTTTTTGCAAAAGGGTTACCATACACTGCCAGATACATTAATACCTCCGTAACCTAACCTAATTCCACTTATCTCTGCATTTTGATCAATCCTTTGCTGTTTGATACACACATCCAATTCTGATCTAGTAAATCATCAAAAAACCTAACAAAACCTAACTTCTGTACGGTATTCAGTCATTGATTTCGAGATTTTTTTATGCATTTCATCACGGTTTGATTCCGCCATATACCGGCATATGCCGGTATAATGTAGCTTTATCCATGGTTTGAACCCGCCATATGCTGGCGTATTCCGGCATATGCTGGTATAATGTAGGCGTATTCACGGTCGATGACGGTATAATGTCGGCATTTACACACACATTTCGCAAAAGGGTTACCATACACTGCCAGATACATTATAACCTCACATTTTTCTTCAATATCTCCTGACACGTCATCGTTTGACGACTTGCACAGTCGATCAACCTTTTTTCTTTCCAATAATTTTTTTCAAACTCTTCACGATGACAGCGTTTCAAATGCCTTCACACGTTACTCGTCGATTTATGTTTATTCAATTTTATTTCTTTCTGGCATAGTTTACAGACCCCATCACCCCAACTCTTTCGAACAATCGAGGACTCAAGCTGTAACCCATCCTTTCACAACAGAAGCCAAATATTGACTGAATATTTTCCCATCGGACTCTGATTTATGTCTCACCATTTTGTCACACATATACAGCATTTACCCCGAGATAGGTTTATGGGTAGCGTTGCAGCCCTTGAAATACATTCTCCTACCGTATTCAACAATTTCATTGTTTCCTTCGACCAACGCGATGTATGCAATTTCATCGCTTAACCTTTGAGTTGTAGGATATTAAAAACAATAGATTTAGGATTTACATACTTTCATTAGTATCATATACAGATCTTGCTGACATGATCAATGACTTCTAACTCGTTTTTTCGATTACAGCATGGCTCGTACAGCCACCCATACCCATCATCACGATGTTTAAGTTTCCTCTCAAAATCTATCATATAATCCACTATATCTTTGTTGCGAACACCGAAGGCTATTCCGTGCTCTTGAGTCCACAAATGTGATCCTTCTTCTTCTTGAACTTCATTTATTCGAATCTTCTAAAATTCTATGTCATTCTGTTTATCATCAATGAGGAATTCTTTCATACGTTCCAGGTTTCCTTTAGTTCTTAGGAAAAAACCGTTCCCCACCACTTCAGCTTTATTACAATCATGATGATTTTCTACTCGGATCATATCAATTTCGAGAGTTGCTTTCTTATTACCCTTGAAGTTTGTTACATACGACTGAAACCTGTCAATGTCAGTTACCCAGAGTCGACTTCCTTTTTCCTTCATCCATATATGAATGTTATCTCCCACTCTTTTGATTCTTGTTTCACCCATTCTGAGATATCTGATATCTTCATCACTCGTCATTATATCCTTGATCCGACTCATATCATCTTCAGAGATTTCTTCTTCCAAAACACGTAAACTACTTTTTGTCCCTTGAACATCCATTTTTATCTATTTGAAGATGATCCGTCCGTATCCGCTTATCGTCCACGTAACACTGATTTCAATCACGTCACACAACTTGCTATTATAATGCGTCTGCAAATCTTTGAGCCTATCATCACTCGCTTCGGCGATCAATTACGTATGTATGTACGTCTATAGACCTGTATTCGTATGTACATGTCAAAAACCTAACCTTACCTAACTTATATACGGTTGAGGGTCATTGATATATACAATCCATAACAAGTTAGATCCACTTGACTCTACATTTTTGATCAATCCTTTGCTGTTTGATACACACATCCAATTCTGATCTAGTAAATCATCAAAAACCTAACATAACCTAACTTATGTACGGTATCCAGTCATTGAATTCGAGATTTTTCATGCATTTCATCACGGTTTGATTCCGCCATATGCCGGCATATGCTGGTATAATGTAGACATATTCACGGTCGATGTCGGTATAATGTCAGCATTTACACACACATTTCGCAAAAGGGTTACCATTCACTGCCAGATACATTATAACCTACCCAATCTAACCTTACCTATTGAACAACATCCTTGCTGTTGATACAAGATATTCTACGTGCATCAGCTTCATGTAATGTTTTGTTAAAAGAAGTAATCATCCTATCCTAACCTAAACTATTAACGCCCCCGGGTGGGCTCGAACCACCAACCTTTCGATTAACAGCCGAACGCACTAACCAATTGCGCCACGGAGGCGATAATAGTTTTGACGTGTTTGATTGATACCTTAGATATTCAACGTGTTTTGCGAAAAACCACATGAAATCAACTTATAATAGCTAGCTAGCAATCAATATTATTTGTTTATAATATCCTAAGACTCAAAGGTTAAGCAATGAATTTGCATATAACGTGTAGGTAGGAGGCAACATCGAATTGTCGTGAAAAAATTTGGTAGATAAAAATTGAAAGTGTGTATCAAAACTGCAAAGGAACGATCAAAATGTAGCGGCAAGTGGAGATATTTGTTATGCATTGTGTAAAACAGTGACTGAATATCATACATAAGATAGGTTAGATTAGGTTTTTTGATGCTTTACTAGACCAGAATTGGATGTGTGTGTATCAAACTGCAAAGTATTGATCAAAATGTATAGATAAGTGGAGCTATGTATTATGCATCGTATAAAACATTGACTGAAAAACCGTACATAAGTTAGTTTAGGTTAGGATAGGATGATTACTTCTTTTAACAAAACAAAACATGAAGCTGATGCACATAGAATATCTTGTATCAACAGCAAGGATGTTGTTCAATAGTTAAGGTTAGGTTGGGTAGGTAATAATGTATCTGGCAGTGAATGGTAACCCTTTTGCGAAATGTGTGTAAATGCTGACATTATACCGACATCGTCCGTGAATACGTCTACATTATACCAGCATATGCCGGCATAGGCCGGCATATGGTGGGTTCAAACCGTGAATACGTCTACATTATACCAGCATATGCCGGCATATGCCGGCATATGGCGGAATCAAACCGTGATGAAATGCATGAAAAATCTCGAAATCAATGACTGGATACCGTACATAAGTTAGGTTATGTTAGGTTTTTGATGATTTACTAGATCAGAATTGGATGTGTTTATCAAACAGCAAAGGATTGATCAAAAATGTAGAGTCAAGTGGATCTAATTTGTTATGGATTGTATATATCAAAAACAAAATACCGTACATAAGTTAGGTAAGGTTAGGTTTTTGACATGTACATACGTATACAGGTCTATAGACGTACATACATACGTAATTGATCGCCGAAGCGAATGATGATAGGCCCAAAGATTTTAGGACGCATTATAATAGCAAGTTGTACGACGTGATTGGAGTCAGTGTTACGTGGACGATAAGCGGATACGGACGGATCATCCTCAAATAGATAAAAATGGATGTTCAATGGACAAAAAATAGTTTACGTGTTTTGGATGAAGAAATCTCCGAAGATGATATGAGTCTGATCGAGGATATAATGACGAGTGATGAAGATATCAGATATCTCAGATTGGGTGAAACAAGAATCAAAAGAGTGAAAGATAACATTCATATATGGATGAAGGAAAAAGGAAGTCGACTCTGGGTAACTGACACTGACAGGTTTCAGTCGTATGTAACAAACTTCAAGGGTAATAAGAAAGCAACTCTCCAAATTGATATGATCCGAGTAGAAAATCATCATGATTGTAATAAAGCTGAAGTGGTGGGGAACGGTTTTTTCCTAAGAACTAAAGAAAACCTGTAACGTATGAAAGAATTCCTCATTGATGATGAACAGAATGACATTGAATTTGAGAAGATTCGAATAATTAAAGTTCAAGAAGAAGAAGAATCACATTTGTGGACTCAAGGGCACGGAACAGCCTTTGGTGTTCGCAACAAAGATATAGTGGATTATATGATAGATTTTGAGAAGAAACTTGAACATCGTGATGATGGGTATGGGTGGCTGTACGAGCCATGCTGTAATCGAAAAAACGAGTTAAGAGTCATTGACGATGTCAGCAAGATCTGTAAATGATACAAATAAAAGTATGTAAATCCTAAATCAATTGTTCTTAATATCATACAACTCAAAGGTTAAGCGAGGAAATTGCATACATTGTGTTGGTCGAAGGAAACAATGAAATTGTTGAATATGGTAAGAGAATATATTTCAAGGGCTGCAACGCTACCCATAAACCTATCTCGGGGTAAATGCTGTATATGTGTGACAGAATGGTGAGATATAAATCAGAGTCCGATGAGAAAATATTCAGTCAATATTGGGCTTCTGTTGTGGAAGGATGGATTATAGCTTGAGTCCTCGATTGTTCGAAAGAGTTGGGGTGATGGGGGTCTGTAAACTATGCCAGAAAGAAATAAAATTGAATAAACATAAATCGACGAGTCACGTGTGGAGACATTTGAAACGCTGTCGTCGTGAAGAAGAGTTTGAAAAAAAAAATTGGAAAGAAAAAAGGTTGATCGACTGTGCAAGTCGTCAAAGGATGACGTGTCAGGAGATATTGAAGAAAAATGTGAGGTAATAATGTATCTGGCAGTGTATGGTAACCCTTTTGCGAAATGTGTGTGTAAATGCCGACATTATACCGTCATCGACCGTGAATACGCCTACATTATAGCAGCATATGCCGGAATACGCCGGCATATGCCGGTATATGGCGGAATCAAATCGTGATGAAATGCATGAAAAAATCTCGAAATCAATGACTGAATACCGTACATAAGTTAGGTTATGTTAGGTTTTTTGATGATTTACTAGATCAGAATTGGATGTGTGTATCAAACAGCAAAGGATTGATCAAAATGTAGAGATAAGTGGAATAAAGTTAGGTTGCGGAGGTATTAATGTATCTGGCAGTGTATGGTAACCCTTTTGCAAAAAATGCGTGTAAATGACGACATGCTGCCGCATACATGAGCCAACGCAGTGACGCTAACGATAGTGTATGTATGAAATTGGACTCATATCTGTAGTCATCCAGATAGCGGTCTGCTTTCAGGGAAGAAAGATGTCGCCCAGTACGATATGACAGTATTTTACTAGGAAGGAGAACACAGGGGTATGTGTTATTTGCAATGCAGAGATAAAATTAAGCAAATCAAGATCGACGTTCGGGTTTGGCAACATCTGAAAGGACAGCATTATCTTGTATATGATACTCTTAAAAATGGGCGAAAAAATATAAGCTCTAAGGATGCAATGGGTGCATTGATAGAAGATAACAATCCGGACTTGGGTTTCCAATCTAATGTTATAGACGATGCTCAACAGGGTGCGAGCGTAAAAGAAAATATGGTGCCGGTATCAACCAAACGTGAAACGTATAAAGATTGGGTGAAATGGGGGGAGTATACCCAAACCTTGGCCAAAATTGAAAATAATGAAAATAAGGGGAAACTGTGGGATACTTTCAGTGGAATGGATATCAGTGACAGTGACAGTTATATCGAGGATATGTCATGTGAAGAAAAACCAACAAACGTTGAAGTAATCCGAAATATCAAATGGGGTAATGATAGGGTGACAAGTATAAGAAGTGAAAAATTGCATAATAAAATCAAATGGATATCTGATTTTGTTTCAAAGTTATTGGTAATGAAACATGAGGATAGAGAATCTCAAATGTTTGAGTGCTAGGAGAATTATGTATATTTCAGAAATCTGCGGGAATTTAATTAATGGTAATGTAGGCAATAGCAAGAAGAAACCTGAAACGATTCGATGTCATAAACATGTAACAGTAATGAAAAAATTAGCGTCCATAAAAAGCTCGCTGAAGACTATATACAAAGTTTTGGTTACAAGGATAGGATTGCAAGTGCTGCATACACTTCTCCCAAAGGTCGACGTTTACCTAAAATGTGTACTAAGGGCGTTAGTCTAGAACACCAATAGATCAGAGAAAAAACCACACCCAGATGATAAATCCTACAGCGATATGACTAGTTGACAGCTTCAGGTGAGGAATAAATAATCGTCATTGATAAAGAACCCACAGACCAAGGATCCAGATGAGAAGAGTGGTCGAAGTCATTACTTATGCTTTGCCGAGCTGCTCACATTGAAATTTCATTGTGAAAAAGTTATGTTTTCCTAAAATGATATCCCATGTATATTTATGTATATATAATTATGTCAAAATCTATTATCAACAAAAAATATTATATCTAATAAATATTTGTTTGCAATATCCTAAATTTACCTCGATTGAACTAGCATTAAAATGCACTAAAACGCCTCTTGCCTTACGTTGAAAATGTGATAGATATTAAGCTAAATTGAAGTTGTATACAGCTCCCTCAGCAATCGTAGATAAATATATCTCATTAGGTGAAGGGTAGCCAAACCATACATGGTCTAGGACCCCTCCATTCAGTAAATCGTCTTCTAAATGATACAGAATACATTTGCGGGGGATCAATAACGAAAATTCCATAAAGATGCATAACGGACTTGCACCTCTTAAACATACATTCCTTCAAAATATCCGACATTTAACTCTGAGTTCATGAGAATAACGCTATTTTTTACTACGATACCATTCAAATCTATAACAAATTTTCTAGACCTATTCCAGTCACATATAATACTTCAGACATAACTTGCATCTGATTCACCCATCGTCTCTGAACAACATCAAGCAAAGCCACATCCTGGATATAACCAATAATGAGCCTGGCATGAGTCTCCAGTTGAAAGGTTAACCCCGATATTGACACGGCAAAAATGCGGTAATCGTCTCTGTCTGAATACATGGACTTCTCCAAAAACCCAAACAAAAAATCATTCGTACGACGAAACAAAAATAATGACTGCTGGGACTAATGAAAAAGCGAAACGACCAACGAATACCCGAGTGAGATCATTTGCTTGGAACCAACGTGTTACAGTATGTTGCTTGCATGTCCGAGGCCTCAGACCAGCAGCTAAGGGTAGCAAAAGAGTAAATACTCATGTGAAATAATACCGTAAAACAAATACGAAGATAATTAGGATTGCGGTCGTATCGATAACCCACATAAATACTACCACCCGAGAACACATTTGCGTGAAAAAATATGAAAGCACGTCAACATGATCATGTTGTAACCTGTAAATGTTCATAGCCTGTATTCAACATCAAGCATCTCACCGCTAAAACACCACCAAACATCCTCTGAAAATGAGTCAAATAAAGCACAACTAGCTAAGCTCTCCTAATATATACCTCATATTTCTTGCATAACTACATAAATTATCCTAAAAACCAGGTTTGAGCAGTAAAAGTTCCTATTCAAATGAGACATTCAATGACAAACATAGTGATATATCATGCCGTGCGAAATATTCCAATACAATCATGTATAGCGTTGACAAGACCTAATAACATACGTCTTTATAATCCGTACGTAAACAGTCGTAAATAAAAGCAATAAGATACCGAAAGGAATCTGAAAGATATCGTAAGAAAAACAATTCTCCAAGAGGATCATAAATCTCGAGATAAGATCATTGTGTGACAGTTGACATAAAAAGTCCATCAAGCTAATTACCATTTGCGGTTTGGACACCGCCTGACTCCGGTCATCCCCTCCCCTCTTCCCCACCCGTCACGGGCAGTCTCTATGTACCGTAAGTAACTCACTTGACCAGAATAGAAGAAAATAAACATATAACTACATTATCCGAGATATACAGCGACTTAGTCAGGCACATTAACAAATAACATGCATCCTAACAAATACATCGGCAGACTAACAAAAAACTTGCGTTCAT
>SDVV010018637.1:0-13712 GCA_016164225.1 Gammarus roeselii
TATATATATAAAATTTTATTTCAACCCTCTCGATTTATTCATTCATCTCATTTCAAACCATTGCTTACTCCGAGCTCGAGCGTCCTATCCGCTTTCGAATGGAACCCACAACCACTACAGTCTTTCTATAACCACATGTGCCACTTAAATGCTATCTCTACAACTACAGCTGATATAGCAGTATGACACCGATACTTCAACAGCAATACTTTTAACATCACAAATTAAACTCCAGGTATTTGTAATATAACTGAACATGGAGTGCGTGCTTCTAATTATTGTGGCTGCCTGCCTGATATATACTTGTATTATTTAATTCAATTGTATAGCAACAGCAGCATCCAGCATCGGTGATGGTTAAAATGAACATTCCATTTTTTAGACTCCTTGTTATGTGGAAATAAACCATATATCTTTATGATCACCTTCCCCGGAATTGAAGTTTCAATTAATACCACACTTAGTTCATTTTTTTGTTGGACCCGACCGACTGGACCAGAATGAAACGTCGCCCGTGGGGCAGTTTACCCGCTACTAAATTCGGGTATTGATCCATCCCCACTCAATTTATACATTGAGCGCTAATTGGGCCACGCGACCGACAGGGACAACGGCTACGGTGGACAAACGGGGATTCTTTCCACTTAATTCGATCACTATAATGAACGACTATCCCTAACTCTTTTTAAGCACCGGCACAAAGAGGAGCCTCCCCTTGCGCCTCGCATTAAGTGCTTCACCTGCTTCATTTGATAAACCACCCCATACTTTAAAAAAAAAAAACGTCGACTTTGTACCCACGCAAGGGAAGAGGGCTCCACTTGCCTTTTTTTTGGGGAAGCTCTGTAGTTTTTGAGATCAAGAAGGAGGAAATGGGTTTCACTAGCGCCTTTTTATTGAGTGAACCAACATTGGGAGTCAGCAGAAGAGCGTGCACTTTTTCCTCATTGGAGTTAGAACATTTAAAATACAATGAAAGATGCGTTGAATAACGAATGACTGTTACTAAATATATCACATAATGACATTTCATGGAAATTCGCGAACATTTGTGCGAAAACCAATCTATCATGTTTGATTTAAGTCTAATGAAACACCCGACCAAAGTTTGTGGAGCCCAATAAGGAAACTTGTGGGAAGGGCCTTACGCTCTTTATACAAAGATACCATCAGAGGCTTCTGCTACAGACTTATCTTGCTAAATGTGAAGGCAAACTAGTCAAAAAACAATCATGGTTGCTGATGTTGAGGAAATGCGGCTCACCTCCGTTGCTTATGTTTGGTTTAAGGGTAACAAGACTGTTCTGCCAGGAGCGGCGAGAGACTGGCATTAATCACGTCATGAATGTGAAAGCAATTAATGATTACTATTAGGCTTGGTCTATTTAAGCCTGATGAATGCCGCTTCGAGCTCATTTCCATTGTGCTCTCCTTTTGAGTGCCTTTTTCTGTTGATATAATCATTGTAAACAATTCATTTTTTTTCGGAAGATTTTACATAAATCGTTAGATCGCTAGTATATTGCTGACCATAAGGTTTAATATCAAATACATGAAATTGGTTTGCATCAACCTGTGTTCAGTTGATCTTTTTACAAATTCCGTAGTTAAGTCTCCCGCAGTGATCGTCACCTAATATTATTCCATAAGCAATCAGTTACGAAAACTGCTGCCTATTTTTGCACCCAGACGATAAACTCCTCGTGATCAATCCCGTTTCAAGCTAACCAACAAAGGGCTTTGCACCATTAATCGACGCCGACCGGTTATCTCTGGACTTTTCTATTCTAACTTGTTCCTGAAAGCGTCTAACTTTCCCGATAAGAATTTCGTGTTCCACGCTTATCCTATGAAGAAACTTTCGCTGTTTGAATCAATGTCTTCTTAAAAGGGAACTATTCGCCACCACCACCCGAGTGGTGCGCTGGGTGGCAGAACACTCAAGTTAAGGTATGTCTCCTCGTTGATATGGGATAGCATGTTAAGGAAATTTAGAATATTAAGATACTGACATATATAAAGGTTGAGTGTCTACGGTACAGAAGACGTGCTTAAGGGTTATATGATGATAAAGTAGTAACCAATATTTAATAGACGCTAACGAAATGGTAAGAGTATTTGTTTAACAAAGGAGAGACCAGGTCCAACATATATCGAACCTGTTCATTCCCAACCGGATCAGTGACGGATCCATGTTAACTAATTGCGCTTTGCTGGGTCAATAAATTAATAATTACAACTTTGAGTATCAGTACAGAGACGACGAATAGTTGTACAGTCCGAGTTGCTGTTATTTAGGCATGGGACATCTAATCTGTCCTTGATGACTACACTTTGTGGGATTGCTTGCATCGCTTGCTCTGCTCAGTGCTAACAACAGATTGGATTCTACGTCGACTGTAGAAACTCACCATCCCATTGATGAATGTGAGCTTCTCACCATCCAAGTGATGAATGAGGGCTTCTCACCATCCCAGTGATGAATGTGAGCTTCTCACTTCCCAGTGTTGAATGTGAGTTTCTCCCCATCCCAGTGATGAATGTGAGTTTCTCACGTGAGCTTCTCACCATCCCAGTGATGAATGAGTGCTGTTCACCATTTAGGGATGAATGCAAGCTTTTCACCATCCCAGTGATGAATGTGAGCTTCTCACCATCCCAGTGATGAATGTGAACTTCTCACCATCCCAGTGATGAATGTGAGCATCTCACCATCCCAGTGATGAATGTGAATTTCACACCATCCCAGTGATGAATGTGAGCTTATCACCATCCCAGTTAGGAATGTGAGCTTCTCACCATCCCAGTGATGAATGTAGGCTTTTCACCATCCCAGTGATGAATGTGAGTTTCTCACGGGAGCTTCTCACCATCCCAATGATGAATGTGAGCTTCTTCCAATCCCAGTGATGAATGTGGGCTTCTCAAGTGAGCTTCTTACCATCCCAGTGATGAATGTGAGCTTCTCACCATCCCAGTGATGAATGTGAGCTTCTCACCATCCAGTGATGAACGTGAGCTTCACACCATCCCAGTGATGAATGTGAGCTTCTCACCATCCCAGTGATGAATGTGAGCTTCTCAATATCCCAGTGATTAGTGTGGGCTCCTCACCATTCCAGTGAAGAATGTGAGCTTCTCCCCATCCCAGTGATGAATTTAATCTTCTCCCCATCCCAGTGATGAATATGGGCTTCTCAGCATCCCAGTGATGAATGTGAGTCTCTCACGTGAGCTTCTCCCCATCCCAGTGATGAATGTGAGCTTTTCACCATCCCAGTGATGAATGTGAGCTTTTCACCATCCCAGTGATGAAAGTGAGCTTCTCACCATCCCAGTGATGAATATGAGCTTCTCACCATCCCAGTGATGAATGTGAGCTCCTCACCATCCCAGTGATGAATGTGAGCTTCTCACTATCCCAGTGTTGAACGTGAGCTTCTCACCATCCCAGTGATGAATGTAAGCATCTCACCATCCCAGTGATGAATGTGAGCTTCACACCATCCCAGTGATGAATGTGAGCTTCTCACCATCCCAGTGAGGAATGTGAGCTTCTCACCATCCCAGTGATGAATGTGAGCTTCTCATCATCCCAGTGAGGAATGTGAGTTTACCCTATCTTGAGTTATTGGCATCTCCATTCACAACAAAACCAGAACAGTTTCTCTCTGCGAGGATTTATGAGCATAATAGGGCGTTTGCTGTATTATATCAGTGTTTTCCGGCAGCCGTGGTTGTATATATTTGAAGATTTTTTTGTCAGCACGCAGGTCTACTGTCAATATGTTGACGATATATAAGTGAAATATGTAATTTATTCAACGTTATTTCAAAAAAGTTTCAACCCCATGCCATTCATCTGTTGAGTTACTATTGGCAAACAGCCCCTCTGAAAAAAAAAATCGTTTGCATCGCTAACATTCTTTGATGTCTCCTTTTTGAGTACAATCCAATAGAGGCTAGAGTTTCGAAGCCTTTTTACTTATGATGAATATTTTCTCGATTATATTCTCCCCATGGATGTTAAAGGAATGTCATTGTCTGATGCTCATCAGGAGATCAGGATAGTACAATAACGAATGTCTCACGATCTTCGGTAGGATCATTCAGTTTGTGAGTGTTGGTCCGTTATTTAAATATCAAGTTATATGAGTTAAAGTTCTCTCGCAGGATAGCTCACGTTTCTATTTAAATTAGTCAAGGGTGTTTATTTAATTAAAGCTCGATGTGTTTTATACCATTTGTATTATGAACTGAGGGGGAATTAGATCACATTTTACGATTTGGTATCACCACCAGTTTAGTCAAATACATTTGAAAGGGTTTGTTTGCATCCAATGACATTACGGTTTGCTTGCTTTATCATTTGTTAGTCATGTTTGTAGACTATAATTCCAGCAGTGAAAGCCAAACGAAGATAAACCCTGTTTTCATGGGTTAACTTCCCATTTGGGAGGCGGGCACTTCCGCTATTATGACGAACAAGGGAGAAAGTTTTGAAACTTTTATTAGTATTGCCCAATCATGTTCTAAAAGATATGGTGACCTTCCATGGCACGTTCACTCAAATTAATATTAGAAGTACCAGATATTATTCAAATTAGACAATGTTTTCCCAAAACATTTGAAAAACAACTACTGGCTACCGCTTTTTTGATGTTTAGCATGATGCTAAATTGTATACTTTCTTCCAATTCACTTCTGATTTTTTTTGTGTTTTCAAACCATATTGACAATAATCCTAAAAGTCACGAGCCGTATTTTATTTTTTGACGAATTATTTACCATCAGTTTCCCAAGCTTTATCAAGGTCTTCATCGTAAAATATAAGTAGATTCCTGCTTTTGTTGATGATTTGTAGACCACGTACAATATAAATTTATGTTCAATTAATAATGAAAATTACGTTTGATTTAGAAATGCTTGAAGTATACCATCATCGGCATTGAAAAGAGATGGGATGAAAATATTTTCAACTATAAACCGTTTGTTGCTGTCTCAATACACATATTATTATGAATCTGTCTTATTTGAAGAGTGCTGTGTAAGTCTTTGAGGCCTTCTCGAATTCCACTTGTTGCTCCAGTTTGAGATATTTTCTGTTTGTGGGCGGAAAAAATAGTTTACATTCAAAATGTATGTTAATATACTAATAAGTTTAGGGTCTATGGAATTAAGTTATCCCATCAACAAGAGAATTTCCTGCGAACATTTTTAGAATACAATTTTATTGTAGCGTTAATACAAATATCCTCTCGCTGCGAATTCAGAAACCGGTCTTCGCGATAACACAGATCTTGAAATAGTCCAACGAGAAAACTGCTTGCTTGATGCCAAGCGCTTGCGGACGACGATATCCAAACCAAGGTCGGTGACGAAATCTGCCACATAACATGGCTGGTTTTCTTCATCATATATTTTTTTGTTGCTGTGCAGCCAATGTAAAATCTGTCGTAAACACTAAAATACTATGCAGTCCTTATAAGATATGTGTTTATTCGAACCTATTTTAAATAAACAACATTACTTGTTGTATCACGTGAATTATATTAATATATATCATGCAATATATCATACGGCAACGTAAAGGATTCATAAATGTGTTTTCAACATATGAGATGTAGATTGAACATACAAGAGCTGCAAACAGTCTAGATAGATTTGGGCGTTGACTGTCGCATGCAGCGTTAGGCGTGTGATTTTTTTAAAAAAGGCCAAACACACGAAGCGATATGATCAATTGAATATTTAGTATGTGGGCTAGCACAAAGGAAAAGGCAAATAATACACACCATTCAAAGATTTCAATGATGGCATGTGTTCATCCTAAAGGTTTCCATTTTTTGGGGGACATTTAACAACGACAAATTTCCCCCTTCATTCAAAGCAATCGGATTTGTTTTGAGAATTCGATACTCTGAGTTTACTGGCTAACAGATTAGAAAGGTATTTTTTATAATTTTATGTATCAAACTCAGCCTTATCGGTTGGACGTACATAGATAGATTTTAATTCCTCCTGTAGCTGCCTGCCTCTCTTAAAAGTGACAGCTGAAGCTCTGTTTAAAGCGTGAATTCATTCAGAGCTGGTAATGCAGAGGTACATGGCGGGGGAAGTTGGTGAAATGCTGCTGCTTGGTTGCGACTCAATTAATTCGTGAAGCGAGTTATTTGTTGACCTAAGGTAATTGGGCACGATTGGCCTCAGTGTCTAGTGTTTAAAGAAGAAGAGGTGCTTCCGAAACTAGTTGAATATGCTTTTTGTACATTCAACTATTTTCAAATGTCTCAGATAGTCAGACTGCAATTATTAATTATTTCTGGAATGGAGTATTTAGTCGTATAATGTCTACTTTTCATACCAAATCTCCGGGACAGTGTCGGTCACTGAACGTTCTACTTATATTCCCCTGCCATTATATTTTTTTTTTATCAAAACTGATCATGTTATTATTGGCATGTTAAATTTTAAAATAGAAAAAATATTCCGACTGGAGAAACATGTTTTTCATTAGTAGTTGACAGGGTCATTAACATATGAATATCAAAGAACAAATAGCACTAAATCTGGCAAATAAAAATGTAGCCTGAAATGGGAAGAAACAATTCTTCGAATCATGAGCGAAATAAGAAATTTCACAGAGCAGATGACGGCAACGGCGACAACCTTGCTTCGAAGCAAGAGGGAAACATCGAAATGATTTATTCGAAATACCCTAAGCCAATGACGACTACGGAGACTATGGAAGAAGAGTTATAATTTTACTCCACGGAACAAACCACCTGCATTTAACTATCTTTCACGAAGGTGACGCACTATCTGACGAATAATTGAAGGGCCAATAGCGTTAGTGATCCACGTTGCTTGGCACCGTTTTTTCCTATGTTATTCGATGATGGATGGATCATAACAGAACCGTCACTGAATAGTGATTTACAGTGCTTCCAGTAATGACCTTTGAGATTACGGGGCTTGACATGGGTTTGAAACCCGGTCAATGGGTGATTTTTAAACAACGGCACATTCACAGCCAACCGTGCGGCTTGATCTGAAACGCGTAATAAGCCCTTAGCCCGTTTCAGATCCATCCCGTTCGGTTTCATCCGGATGTGGCGAGAAGAAACTATGACACATAGATCCGTTCATGAGGGATTCGAGGACTTTCATAAAAGCCCATGGATCGTAAAAGCCTCTAAATTTATGTTATTAATTGCTTGTATTTACCTTATCAGCGGCACAGAATATTAACGATGAGAGCGGAAGGTTGGCCCTGTTAACTCCTTATTGGCTGCCTATTTCACAGTGAATCAGTTCAGCCCTCCATAATATACATCAAATCAAAGCAGTGGTTTCCAAATCAAAATTTGAGAAAAAATTAAATTACAGTACATCTCGAATTCTTTAAGTAGTGCTTATAAGGAATGTGATTTGAAAAGGGAATTTGTCGTAATATTTTTAACTTGTTTTTGTTGCACACAAGACTCACTATGAAGCACTGATGCCAGGTTAATTATACCGTAAGGCATTTGTTAATATTCACACAATGTTGGTGTGGAAATGATATTTATGCCCACTTCCGAATGGTGTTGGATTTATATGATAGATATTGACAATGAAACAATTTGATACTCATATACTCCAATATTCCTCGTAATGAAATTGAATTAAACTATGAACCCATGTCCGTTAGTACCACCACTAATTTGTATAACGATCAAGATAAATTCCCCCCAACATGATAAACAAATATAAAAAGGATTTATATTTGGAAAAATATTTCACACTGACGTCCGTAGGTCGATTATGCCATCCCTCACTTCCATGGAAACCACATTGAATTGATTTACCTTATAGAGAGACGTTTTGCCACACCTGAAACCAGTATTTCTCTGACGTGAGATAATTCACCTCTTCATCCAACTTCGAATCTTCATCTCCAACCCCAACCGCACCTAACACTCCTGTGGGACCCACACTCAGTCGTCGTGACACAATATGCTCTTGTTTTCGTGTCATCCGTCGCCCACCAGTCATGATAAATCTTGCTAACCTCGTTATGTTTAAAGGGACACCGTTGACCATGATGAGGCTCATGGGAACAGTGGGTGGAGTGGTGCTGGGGATCAAAGCAGGACGGAGAGATATGGGGAACCGAAACGCGGGCACAAGGATAGGACAATGTAATCGACCTCGGTAATCGAGGTCGAGTCCCACGGCTAAACTCAATGTAGTAATGATGTGATTATTCTATTCAAAAGCCTATTTTAACCGCCACAACATTCAAGTTAAGCAAGTCCAATAACGGACTGTGTCCTACAAGCGAGCACTATCTCAGTCCGAATCCAGCATCTCTCATGAGACGCTCCGAGGCCTGAACGTTAGCCGACACTCGGTTAATTTATCCCGGGAATATACTAATTGCAATAGGTTCATAGTGTAATTTAATTTCTTTACGTGCAATAGTAATATATGCAAGTGTCCTAAATACATGTCCATTACCTCTCAAATAAATTCAACTACAATTAGAAAGAAATAAAAATACATTTATGCACCGGCAATATGTAAAAATTAATATATGCTCTATCGTTGTAATGTTTCCGGCATCAGTGATCTCATTGCGCCTTGTGTGCAGTAAAAAAAATCACTACACAAATTCGATGCACAATAATAGTTCAAGCATGCAATAAAAAAGAATAATGGATTTTTTTTTTAGATTTTGGTCTGAAATCTACAGATCTCATTCTTCAGTATATTATGGTGTCTATACTCACTTACTATCAAAGAAACAGCCAACAATGAGAAATGCGTTTTGCCAAAAATTATTTCAGGCAAGAAATGTCTCAACTCTAACTTGGCATGAACTCCTCCTCTCACTCCCGCCTTCGAGTAGGTTTAGCTAATTTGAAATACGTACATACGGCGCAGAAAAAAGGATGGGTTGCCATGGGAGGGGGTGTGTAATCGGGTTCTCCCATTTTTAATACACATATGGTTTGAGTATCGATAACAAATTTAAATAACTCCTACTCTGTCTGAATAAGCGTGATATTTATATACAAATACTAATAATTCTTTCTACTCTGTCTAATTGGGTGCGTAATAATTGCAGAGTTGTTTGATCTGAGTAAGCAAAATATTTTGATCACGGAAACATATTAAGTGTGAGCTTATAACATGCTTGAGTATGTGATCTGGTCGTCCGACTTCAAGCCCAATTGAGTGCCTTGATATTAGAAACATGTATAAATTGCTGGTATTTTGTCTGACCTATCATGAAATAAATAAATTGTCAGAAAGCCTTTTTTATTTGATCATACAAGTAGTAAAAATGTTTAAAGTTAGCATTAAACATCGATCCAGAGTGTGTTCTTACAGATTAATGACAGTAAAATTTCATAACATGCGGCGCACGACGAACTAGTTTGTTTAGTTATCCCAAAGATGAAAATATCCAAGCAGATCAATGAGTGCAAAATCCCTAATCGACAGCCAGGAAATCTCTACTCGACAGTCGCCATACATGTTGAGAGTGTACTTTGTATGTATGAAGTTATAGACAACTGAAACGGTTTGTGAAATAAACTCAGAATCAAACGTTCTATGTTGTTCTAATCGAACTGATTAACAGAGAGTAGACTTTAGGTGTTGCAATGAATGAAATTACAACAAAATAATTTTATCTTTGCATTGGGAACCATTCTTATGTGCGCAAATCCGAACAATTCTTTTTGAGGCTCGCAACTCCACTTTGAGGTTTTTTCTTCATCATTTCAACCTCGAAATTGCTTAATAGTTTCTTCTATTAGTCTATTTTCGATGGCTTTCGTTCGTGGAAAATGGATTACATCTCTTCCCAATAAATAAGGTCGAGGCTATGAGCGGGCCTAGGCCAGGACATTCTGAGGTCAATAATTATGCGCCACGTAAATTTGTCTAGTAATATTGCTCGATACGTTGGCGCAGTCAGAAGGAGGCATCAGCCTGTTTTTTTCTCGGGCAATTGTCCACGAACCCATGCCAATGACAGTTGAACATCTGAAAAAAATCAGCAGTGTTGCGACAGAATTGACGGCAAAAACTACTTTGCCGTCAGCTGGAGACATAATTATTTGGCTTCAGGTCTGCGCTCAAATGAATGGGTCTAGTTTAAAAATGAAAATGACATTTATGTTCTTCAGTGCAGCAGACCATGTAAAGTTTACCCTTCTGAAGCTATCCACCATTTCAATGTTTAAATGCCATATGTGGTAAATTTTTAGCTAGCGTTCAAGTTGTTGAAACTATCTAATCACATAGTTCATTTCAATCATGTGTTTTTCTAGAACATATTTTCGGAATTTGGAAGTTGGTACCATTGAGACATAGTACTAAAATCAAAATTCTCAGATGGGCTTAATATGGAACACCAAGATAACGGACTTAACTGTTCAAATTATACCTCTTTTTTATGATTGCCTAGATGATACTATCCGCCCCATGCACCGAAAGGACGTGGCAAGAAGCCATGCCTTGACAGTACCGGTCATGAGTGAGCTTACAATAGCCGGTGTCTAAAACAGCGTCAGAAAACTTTCCTCGTCTCAACTCAGCCCGCCCTGACCAAATCCGCCCAGTCGGTCAGATAAGAGGGCAGAAAAAAACGCGTTAGCTCAACAGGGCCACAGAGAACACATTCATTCACTTCCAACCGGTAGACACTTCAATCATTTTCACGGTCTCTCCTAATTCACCAACAACGATTACTCGACCATGCAATGCTCTTTTCGACACCATCGTTGAAGTCAATCACCCAATCCTCGGTCTCCTTGAAGTCTTATTCCCCTCAGTTCTCTCCATAATCCCCTCATGCACTTATCGCGAGTTAAAAATCTACTTTTCTAAAGGTCGAAGACATCCCAGACCAATTGGTGACCAAATGTATGGTCCCATACTACCCTCTAGGAATGGTGATGTGTAAAAAAATCTGGAATTATGTGTCATCAATATGTTTATTAATGGATCATAATTTATTTATTAAATACCTGGTGTTTTATGTTCTGTTCACTGTCGAGTTCTAATGTTAGCTAATAGAGAACAACTCACCTGAAAATAGTGCAGCCAATCAGGCCACATGAGTCCAGGGCGTTTATGAGTCCTCATGGACATGAGAACATCTATACATCTGTCCCGGCAGAACACTTCACTTCAAGTGGAACCAATTTCGGGACACTGCGTAGGTACTAGCCAGTGTTGGCAATGTTGAACACAAGTTCAATTATGAATCTCTCATATCGTATTGTTGCTCATGATTTGATCTGAAATATAGTACTGTAACAGATATAAATTGATAACTGGTTATTCAATGCACCTTGTTTGCAGTTCTGGAGCGTTCCAAACATTATCAGCCCGCGCACTTTACTCACGGTAACTAACATGACAAAACAAATAGAATCACTTCTCAATTTTCTCTAGGAAATTTATTCACACTGATCGTCGATGGTTTTATCCGTCTATTTCAGCTGCTAAACCCTTTGTACTCGGCGATAAGCCAGAGTAGTAAAGATTTGCTGGTGTAATTTGTACAGGTGGCGAAAAATACGACGATTGTTGTGCATCATGCAATCATATGTGTTGGGAAAAATGATTGCAGTTATTTGAGCAGAATTGATTAATTGGCCAGGTCAAACATCAGGTAACATTTTTGTTGACCTTTGCTCTGAACTGAATGCCTGAAAAAATCTGGCAAACAATATTTAGATACATCACTCTTATCCTAACTCTACTACGGCAGGCTGACGTCTCATGTAGTACTTCTATTTTTTTCACGAGGAGTGCTCGTGCATATGATGTTTCCCAATCTGCCCCATACTTGACGGACATTGTATTTCGTATCATCATGCTTCACCAATAGACAACTGATATGAAATCAATTTAACTCCTATCGACATCTTATTGATTAAACGGTGAAGGAATTATGTTCAATCTTTGGGAACACTGCCCTTGACGTCGTGAGATGAACATCACCACGTCAGCGCCCAGCTTTCTTCATTCCGCCAAAAGAGACAAACGCACAAATGGGATGAAAGAAACGCAGCTTCGAATTACTCGTGTCAATTATTCAAATATTGCATAGATCGTGATGTGATGTCAGTCCCACGTTTCCTTATTTCCCAGGAGTGGACTGGACTGTCAATTATCTACAGATGTAGTCGAATATCGACTAGAACCTTTGTTTTAACGTCACGTCAGCTTCTGTCGATAGGAATTTCATACAGAGAATTGATCTATGAAAATTCAAGTCACTGACGACAGTGGAAAAATCGAACTGCACAACAATAAAAACTGGCTACGTTCTGGTCTGGCGTTGGGAGAGGAGGATATCGCTAACCGAACCCTCCGGATTGAGGACAAAATCCACTCGGAAGAGATGAAATACCGGTATAGGGGCGCAATGTTCTAACGTACGTTAGCCACAGGGAGTTCTAGGTAAACATTTTGATCCAAAGGTCCTCGCAGGCTCCTAAATGATGGTCGGTGGGTCAATGATGACAAGAAAGGTGATGACTTCATAGCTGTCTGAAAGTGACGGTTTTTACATGCCCTAATACGATTATAGTACCAGTCAATCAGTCGTTGGTAGATGAAAAGAATAATCAGTAATGACGCTATACATATGTAATGAGATTTTCACTTTAGCATTCGTGTCCAGGTTGTCTGCAGTAAGCATAAACGATATAATTTGTAATTTGTCAACATAATTGAACAAAATATACAACTAACGTAGACAGACTAACGGCCCAGGCGTCGATAAAAGAAGAACTATAATAAGAATTGCTGGGAGAGCAAAATTCAACTGACAGCATTTGTCATGACTTCACGTTATGATTGACTCCATTAGTGACAACCGATGTGGGACGAGTATGGCAAGTGGACTCCATTAGGGACGGACGATAAGAGGAGGTGTGAAATGTTGACTCAAATTAGTGAGGGTTGATATGAGCCATCATGCCATACTCGTGTGTGGTTAGGTGACGTTCTATCAGTCCTACATAATTACTCAGAGTGGCAGCTCTGACGCAGATCATTAAACACAACCTACGCAACTCATCATTTACAGCGCACTCACGTCTCCCTCTATTTGATGAACAAATGTTATTGTTCTCTGAGTCATTCAAACATTACTAGCTCTCCGCGTTCCTATCAATTAGCGGAAAACAACTTCATGAATGACCTTTTCCCTAAAATAGATACCACCGGCTCTGTTTTGTTCGAAACATTTTCCGACAACTTTTCCCAATGCATTAACAACTTGTTTTGCAAACAAGAATAATTTTAACTTTCGCGCTTAGTGTCAACAGCGTCTGAGCGGTGCAGTTTAGGGAAGAGTAGGATGGATGGACACAAATGAGCGTACCGCCTACTGAAATACAAATTGTCAGTTGTTTTAAAGGAATTAATCATTCGGAGCGCTCCGAAAGCCCGTTCCACAGAAGCGGTTTGGTCCAAACGTACAAACCTATACGGCCAGATGACGCCATATAAACAAAGGGGCAGCAATTTTATCAATATCGAAACGGAAATGTATGTTTGAAATGCATTGGGCTTGTCGGCTGATGACGAGGGCGAGAGCGTTTGGCGGCGATGTTTTTTGTATATATTTGTAATTCACTTCTTCTATTTTATTTCTATATGACGCCATAGAAACAAAGGGGCAGCAATTTTATCAATAT
>SDVV010018638.1:0-13712 GCA_016164225.1 Gammarus roeselii
CTCCTCAAAGCGCAGCTGCACTCCTCAATGTGCAGCTGCACTCCTCAAAGCGCAGCTGCACTCCTCAATGTGCAGCTGCACTCCTCAATGTGCAGCTGCACTGCTCAAAGCGCAGCTGCACTCCTCAAAGCGCAGCTGCACTCCTCAATGTGCAGCTGCACTCCTCAATGTGCAGCTGCACTCCTCAATGTGCAGCTGCACTCCTCAATGTGCAGCTGCACTCCTCAATGTGCAGCTGCACTCCTCAATGTGCAACTGCACTCCTCAATGTGCAGCTGCACTCCTCAATGTGCAGCTGCACTCCTCAATGTGCAGCTGCACTCCTTAATGTGCAGCTGCACTCCTTAATGTGCAGCTGCACTCCTCATGGGCCACGAGGCCTTCCTTGGAAAGTCCTCAGACATTTTTGACGGGATTTCTTCAGATAAGAGGCAAAGAGCTCAATCACGAGCCGGAATGTAATAAGGAAATAAACCGTGCTTGAAATTTTCATTGGATTAAAAAAAATAGTTAACAAGAGTAAAAGTGTGCTATATTTTGATCACGGACTGTGATCCTCATCAGGCACAATAAAAAGAAACAAAACGCCAAACTCTGACTCAAGAGATCAAAATTGACTTATATTTCGAAGTAACAATGCAAGAAAAACACTCTAGCCTTGGCGAGGTGAAGGTCACACACTATGAGATTACACCTAGGAGGAGATAAATGAATATGGGGGTGGTAAGTTATTCAAATCTCAGGATTGGATGATAATATAATATTGTTAGTGGCTTTAACAATGGAACACACTCCGCCCATACGATTGAAGTTTGGAAGATGCTATGTTATTGAAGATACTTCAACTGTTTTCTGCACATTTTCTATGGTATGAGATCGAGAAATCTTTGGTGTTGAATGTCTTTTTTTGAGACAGAGAAGTCTAAAGGTGTCATATACTACAAGTACAGGGGCAAATGGTGAATGGAGTATCTGGATGTCGTCCCAACATTGAATGTCTCAGCCAGACATTCCAAGCACTGACCAGTGACGAGACAGCTGGCACCATTCTGGTGAAGTCCCTACTGATGTCCTTGTCTCGATGCTCTTCACAACACGAGAAACTGTCCCTTTCAAAACTTGGGTCAAGTTAACTTCCCCATGAATTGAAACACTGAACCGGACAACAGGGTGAACATTTCCAGCGATGATCCTTGCCCATGTAGGACTCAGACTATCACTCTTGATCCATGGACTTTCTAGCATTGAATTGATGTACAGCGATCCACAAGCCCATTTACGATTTTTTTGGGCGATTACTACACGACAAACTGTTTATCATCGGTCCACACAACTCTCTTGAACCATGCCTAAAGAAATGTTAACCAATACAAACAGGATGAAAGTTTTGATTGCATTTTCATTGCCGAAAGAACGTGAACTGTATTGGAACGGTAGGCTATCTACTTCCATAATCTGTGCAAGATATTTCCAAATGTTCATTGACTTATGCATAGCTTTCTCTAACGTCTTTAATATGTGCAAGTGGGTTTCCGAGGAAAAACTGCACCACTTACTCAACTGCCCTCCTGTGCCGTTTATGGGTAAGCTGAGGCACATTCATGCAGCTCTTCCACGACTCTTTAAAATGTTCGTATGTTTAAACGTTCTATGGATTATTAGGGTACAATTACTTTGAATTTGTACAGTTCGAGCAGAAACTCTGAGGATCTGCTTAGTAGCCAAATTGAAGCACACAACAAAATTAAGTTCGCAAAACGAACTTAGCATTCAATCCGTAGCATAGATACGCATATTAAAATGAATTTCCATTTCTTCTATTTTATTTAAAAAAACATCCGACATGAGAAATTCATTTTTTGACGGTGTTCATGTTGTGTTTATGTTCTGACAAGATTAAATGACGACGAAGAGAGTGACGTCATCAGGCAAGAGAGTGTATGGTCTGACCCAGTGACGGCCATGTCTTTATAATTATGACGTCAGAAGAAGAAATGTTATTCTCAATAATATTTCTGGTAACAAACACATTAAACTTTTACCATAACACACGCACAGATAACGTTTTTGCTGTTTCAGCATACAATTGAGAGCAAAATTATATTATTCTATTTGATTCGTGATTGAAAACAACACAGCTTATTTGTGCACCATCATGTTGCGAGAATGAATGTCTTCCGAAAACACAATGTTTTCTTCATTTATAGGAATTTATCGTCGTTGATATTAGTTTACCAGGGTGGCTTATTCATTAATTCCTTGTGTGCATTTACAGTCAAGCTCAACGTGAAAACAAGACACAAAATTACACTGGAAACATTTCCACGTAGAAACGGCCAGGTGCGTGTACGTTGTGAAACAAACGAGGTACACTCAAAGTCGTTCACCACCTTGCAAGGAGTGATTAACATCCTTTCAATCCCCCTAAATTAACTACTGATGTTCCACTCGTCCTGCGCCCAAACGTGGTCGCCCCTTCTTTTGTGCTTATTGAAACCTGTCAATCTTGAGACAAAGAGCGCTAACCATGGAGGAAAAATCCCCTCTGCTGCCAGCGACTGCTCAGGGAGATCGTGCCCTCAGGAGGGCCATTTTATATACTAGCAGCGGAGTGTGGCAGTTCCCACAGTCTTCGCTTCACTTTGCATGTTCCCGAATAACTGTTCATGCAGTCATAGTTGCTTCCATCTCGGGCGCAACAGTTTAGGAAGGCTGAATCAATGATTTTATACTTTGTTAGGCGCTGTATAAAGATAAATTGTTTTAACATTTCTTCAGAAAACTGTCGGTTATGGTCACGTAAATACGAATTTAATCATTCACGAATATGGGATACGCACTGTGCCCACTGTGCTGCAGTACGAGTTTGATTTTAAATAATATAGCCTAAAATCGTTGACAAAGCTCACTGAAGTACACGGCTAACATCATTTTTTATTCAAGACTCGTACTTTTAACGCATTGACGAATGCTCCCTTGCTCTTTATTGAGATCATCTCTACAAATGCTGGATTAGTGTACCTAAATAGCCTATTAAAAGATATACTACTATTCACTGTGATGGACGAACCATGTCGATATCTTTGCTCTCCACTTCGACATTGACTCTCAACTGCCTTCAAATTGATATTATCAGAAATTTGTGCGTCGTTCTTAAAGGTTGTTTACATGGCCGATTGTTAGGCAAGTATTTATATTTCCGGGCTAGTCAATTGTGATCAACATCAGAATAGGCATTCCATGTTTGTGCATACCAGCAGCACCTTGGTCAAAATAAAGGAAGAAAAACTGCCCATTTGGTGGGACGCACGAAAGCTGGTTGGACGCAAAACACAATTCATATCTGTTGCGATGGGATTTTCAGTGTGTTGTTTTGCGTTAGTATGAATCCAAGATATTAAAAGGATTCAAGCCCAAAAAAAATATATAATGTTTATTTCAAGTACTCATAGCCTGTTCAATCTAAATCCTGCAATCTCTGTATGAGGTATTTAAAATGATAAGCATCGAAATAGGCATGCATGGATTAAGAGAGTACAAGTCAAGTCGTGCCAGTGCACGAGTGAATCCAATTTTATTTGAAATGTGTCTGATGAATGCATTACTTTATTTCAATTTATTAAACCGTGAATGTGCACCCGCACAAATTGGTTAGTTGAATTATGATTCTATCCTGGCAAAATTTGTGAAAATTTAGGCAAATACAATCTTTAAAAACGTATTGATATGTGTGTTGATTTATAGGAATACTTTACTGCATCGATAGCGTGGCGATCTGAAGGCAGAACAGCCAATAGCTACTAACACAAGGAGGTTAATTTATAGTAGTAATTGCTCTCTGGGAGTTGAAATCCCGGTTCAGAATGTGAAGTACCGAAATAGTGTGCTCACAAACATATTGCTCACGAATAGTATATAATTGTTAATCAAAAAGCGTAAACGTTTTTGATTTCCTATATATGAACGTTGGTTTTTCAACTGCAATACCCTTAATAAACCTTATTTCCATATGCTTCGTCAATATAGTTATTTACATGAGTTTTACTAACCGATATTTTAACTAGTGTCAAAATAATAACTGTTTTTTCAGTGGAACATCAAAAGCCAGTCACACTAAACAGAGGTGAACTTTCAGCGCATTTTTTTATGATGCCAGCAAATTTGTTGGATCATTTGAAGTAATATGATCCAACAAATAACATAATTTGTATTTTTAATCGATAATTTGGTGAAAAAGTTAGGTAACAAGGGATGAGACGACAAGGTCATGTGGCACCGATCCGACGTTTCTACAGTGCCGTAGGTTTACAAGTGTTAATCAGAATTGTATGACAACAACAACGGGATTTTTGTCCTTAGCTAGGTTGCCCCTTAATAGTAGAAAGAATAGTTCTGTAATGAAACGTCAATTAGAACATCTTGTATCGGTGTAGTATCTGTAGTAAAGGATCAAGAAATTGAGAGGTTCGAGTAGGAAACAGCAATTGAAAACGATCCCTAAAACAAATCAGATCGGCCTATAACCACCACCTCGGCCAACACTGGGAGATTTATCCAACCCCTTAATAAGATAATGTTACAAAGGACTATTGCTGCTGAAGGTGGCAACACTTAACCTCCGTTGGAGACCTCAGCAGCCACAGCTCATGAATGATGGGCACCACATCTAGACAGGGCTAGTTGTACAGAAAATTCTATTTCGAAACATTGATAGAATGGACTCATCAGCCCGTACCAGGCCAACTACTATACCATACTATACTAGCCCATGAAGAGAAAGCCACTGCCCCAAGAAGTGGATTTGAAATTGTCGCAGTTTCATTCGTCGTTAAATCAGTGCTGCCCGGCGTCATTGATGGACACCGTTTCGTAGTGACTGGTACTGATGTCGGACACTGTTTCTGGAGCGTGCTTCAACCTGGAAACAGGTTACCGGCGACTGTAGAATTTGTCTCACCGGGACTTGAACGCTTCGTTTGCATCGCTGTTTACAACTTACTATTGATATTTGTTCTTTCGGCGATAATTCTATAAGTGAATAGCATACGCGTTTCTTCGAGTGTGGAACGTTAATCAACGTTCGTTCGACGTTTTCCTTGCCCTTCATAATCTTCCACTCGATGATCATGTCATCTCTAACTCACGTTTCACCAGTGAATATCAGTTGAGTTCTCAAAGTCTTTTTCCATACGATTTATTCCGCAGTGAGGGGATTAGTTTAGTTGCTCAACGTCGAGCCTTCTCTAATTCCGCAGTGAGGGGATTAGTTTAGGGACTCAACGTCGAGCCTTCTCTAATTCCGCAGTGAGGGGATTAGTTTAGTGACTCTACGTCAAACTTTCTCGATATCCGCAGTGAGAGAATGAATTGAGGGGCTCTACGTCGAACCTTCTCTAGTTTTATAACGTCAAACGAATGCACTGTATAACTTAAGAATTATATATCTGCTCCTATACGAGATGGTGCGAGATACCACAACTAGCAATTTATTTGCGTTACAATGATTTCCCACTCTTGAAATCGTTACTGATGATGACACCTGATCTCTTCCTTCGTGACAAGAATCAGTTTCTTTCCGGGAATAGAATATTTGTGTATGCATAACAATATATGTGTTAACATTGAACTTCATTTGCCATTTTTTGACCAATCAATTATCAATTTGGTTCAAGTCTTATTAGACCTGCAGACCCTCAAGTTCTGTTTACATTTTCTCTTAAGCTTAGTATGTTTGCGAGTACATTTTTTATGGCGATCATTCATGAAAATTATGAAAAGAGTTGAACCTAATACAGATCCTTAAGGCACGCCGCTTGTAACATTGCCCCAATCGGGGCAATTACGACTCACCGCACGTCTATCCGTTGGCTGGCATTGTATCTGCTACTAAGTTTGCCTTGAATGCCGCTGCTGTGTCATGTACTAACAAGATGTCTGATAGGGACTTTATCGAAAAGTTTTCAGTATTCAAATAATATTGTACCAATTGCAGAATTTGCATGGTAATTGATATGATAATCACGAACAATCAACCGTCTGTCCTGAACACCAACGTCTGTGAGTCTCTTGTCGACCACAAAGAAATAAGCTGTGTGATCAATGTACGCAAAGAAAAACGGAAACCAGTTATTCGAACGTATAGAACAAAAGTAAACTACTCACGAGACACACTGAAGCAAGAGTTATGGAACATAGTATCATTGCTCAACGACATGCGTAATACGGATGAGGTGAATATTCATTCGACCATTTTTGTAGACACGTTCTCAGCGGCCCTCGACACAGAAGCACCAATAATCACAAAGAAACTTACACGCCCTCCATCGGCTGAATGGCTCCCGAACTCAATCAGGAAATACAAAACCCAAAATATTTACAAAGGCTTCTGAAAGGTCTAGCCAACAAAAATGTGGGAAAAAATAACATCGACCGACTCAAATAGCACGGATTTGACCGATGAATCGCGTGTTTTAAAAGTCCTACGAGTGGCTTGCCAACCGATGAGGAAACGCGTAAAAAAACTAATAGTCAAAGCAAAGAGAGATGCGCACCTTGCTGAATTATAAACAGCAAAAAACAACCCGAAGCAGACTTGGAACATCCACGGAAAAATCGTGCCCCACAAGAGACCAAAAAAGTCTTCAAATTATGAAATCCCTACAGAAATAGCAGAATCATTCAATGAGTTTTTCGCTAACGTTGGAAAGCACACATACGAAGAGGTAATGAACGAACACAACAAAACTTTCTCGGTGGTTCACGAAACCCCGGTGACGCATAAGCCAACTCGGTTCACAATTCCATTTCATAACGACTCATCCACCAAGAAGAACCAAATGTGGACACCGAGCCTGGGAAGCAGATTGGAAATGGTTACGGCTATTTATGTGTTCATAAATACAAATTCCTGTGGCAACGACGGAATAGCATTACGGTACCTCAAGAACGGGCTAAAAAGTATTCTGCTATTCCTCCAGCTGATCTTCAACACATCCATTGCAACAAATACCTAGCCTCGAAATTGGAAACAAGCACTAATCAAAACTATCCATAAAAAGGGGGAGGTAAACGACCCTTCAAATCACAAACCCATAAGCTGCTAGTAACTTCGAAAACCTTGGAAAAGATCCTTGCACGTCAACTCCTTGACTACCTAGAAGAGGCAAATCTGATCAACGACTGTCAGTATGAATACAGACGGAAGATCTCTACTAAAGACGAGCTACTGAAAATCTCTGAGCTCATATACAAAGCTATAGACGAAAACAGTCTTTGTTACTCGTGCTGCTGGACCTCTCAAAAGCATTTGACAGTGTAAATCACGAAATTTTGCTGCAAAAACTGCTACAACTGAACATCCAAACACCCTGGTTTGGAAGCTCTCTCAGGCATCGGTCCTAGTCTGTCGTGTTAGATGGAAAGATCACCTCTTATCCATGACCGCTAAATTTCTCGGTGTTCCACAAAGCTCAATTCTCGGACCGGTTCTTTTCCTTCTGTTTATCAACGACATAAACTGTGGAAATTCCCTCGACAACGCCAGAATGACATTATACGCAGACGATGTTCAATTATTGTTCGTTAGACCAGCAAACGAATTAGAAAAGCTGAAGACGGATGCAGAAACAGCACTGACCCACATAATGGACTGGTATTCCTCAAATGGGCTTGAAGTTAATACGAGTAAAACACAGTGCATTATCCTGGGATCCAAAGCAAATACACGGAGAGTTCCCGAGAATTTTGAAGTTGATTGTATGGGCGCAAAAATCCCTCTTGACAACAAAATTAAAAGTTTGGGAGTGTGCCTTGATCCCAATATGACCTGTGGACATCATGTTGATAAGCTTTGTTCCAAGCTGAATGGTACACTAATGTTTCTCAGTCGAACAAAAAAAAAACTCGACTCCAAGTCCAGACTTCTCGTGATCAATGCTCTGATTTTTCCACATTTAAGCTACTGCCCTACCATATGGGGAAAGTGCACGAAAACATTGCTCTCAGACATTCAACGCAGCATAAACTTCACCGCAAAAGTAGCTCACGATGGAAACTTTAGAAAGAGCGATCACGTGACACCAATTCTAAAAAAACTCGAGGGGCTTAACATTTAGGAACAACTAGAGCTGAGCGTGCGAAAAGAGTTTTCAAAATTCAGAACAAGCTTGAATGTTCAAACGGTGTTGTGTTAACAACTCGATAAGCGGCCCATCAACGATCAACACGAAGTGAAAAAAACATTGACAACGAGTTCAGAAGAACAGAGATTGGGGCCAAAGCTTTCACGATTTCAGGTCCAAAGAGTTACAACAAGCTACCAGCTGACATTCGGAACTGCGCAACCGTATCTTCTTTTGAGCAGAAATGTACCACTCTATCGCTTGCCATCAGGCAGGGCAGGCTTAGTCAAACAATTGATGACGATTAACACGGAACTGGCCACGTAACACTATATTTTCCAGCTCGCTCAGAGCATCAACACTATCACCCTGTTAATACGACTCTGTTTCATCCATGTAGCGATAGACACAATGAGATTCATTACCACTTCTTTCGTATTTTTGCAAAGCATGTAATTTGACGTCACCTATAATGACAGGGATCTCCTTGCACAGCGCTGCTTCAAATATGCCCTGCCCGTATCACACATGCATGTATGGCAGAACCGTTACATGCATGTTTGGCAGAACCCTCGAACTCACACCGACACATAACCAGACAACCTTTGCCTCCCAACGTATCAGGCAGATAATCAACCAATTACGTCATAAAAACATAATGTCTGATCGCAGAGCTATGTGTCATCAGGATAGACCGCCTATTTATTATGTAGTTTAAATATACTTGGTTATTTCTCTGGTTTCTCGCCATGTTTCGGAAAAAGGGATACTCATGCTCAGTTAAAAGTTAGATGTTCGCTACTGGTCACTCACAAGTTCACCCACTCGGTTACACGATGTGATGAACGACATAAGGTCCTGACCCATCATCATATGTATTTCAAATTTGCGCACCCATCATCAATTGTACTTCAAATTTGTAGATCCATCCTCATGTGAATCTCAAATGTGTGTATATCTATGTATAGACTTATGGTGGTACAATAATACCATTCGATCTGTATATGAGCTCCCCAACTCACATAGGCCCATCCACACACCAAGACCCTTTGACACTTGTATTTGGCGGATGATATGAATAAAAACTGCCTACATGCAGTGATGGGCTCTGTATTGTCACCTAATCCGACCTGATGGTCCCGCCTCAAAATACACGCATTCCAGACTGATTGCGCATATTTATTTATTTTGTGGTTTAATGGGCATTCTACGTGTATTTGTGCATATGTATGTACTGTTTATACGTAATCTAGATATATATGTTTTTCCGTGTGCAAGTACGCACTCTGTTACCGTGTCACAAAAATCATCACACCGGTTTGTGTATGAACGGATAAAAAATGTAAATTTCTTTCTTTCTTGGTTGTTTGTTATGCCAGTGGTTCTCTAACTCACATAGACACACCCATACCGTCACACTCTTTGCTGTTCAATTAATTGGGCTGTGGGTTTGAACTATAGAATTCATACTAATTAATATGCAAAAGATTCCAAGGTCAAATAGCAACACCGAATCTCATTAGGATATACTGCATACTTATTGTGCACCTCAAACCTATCTCGATAGCTCTTTCGTCGTGACACGTTAGGGAGCTCAATGTTCCACAAGAATAACACACCACTCGTGTACGAAGAAACCTTTTTACGTTGATTACATATTTTAATATTGATACTTTTTCTGTTTTTTAGTCAGTGACTCTCAGTCTCGCATAGACCCACTCCTACCGTCTCATTCTTTGCTACCCAATAAATTAGGCGCTGTACTGCTGAATTAGCAATTCTCATCCTAATCAATTGTCCTATAAATGATCCCCTTGTCAAATCGCAATACCTTATGTCAACAGGATACAGTGCGTAATTTCTGTGTACATTAAAACTTACCCTTATAGCTCTCTTGTCATGACATGTTTAGGCAATAGTCGTGTTCGTATGTCCAGCTAGGATAGTAAAATGGCTCCCTACCGCTCGCACACAGCCCCAACTACTTAGTTACAAGTTCTTAGCTTGTCATTTTACCTATTGTAGATTTACTATGCATACATTTATTGTTTCAAACGAAGAACATATCCTCTGTTTATGAATAAACTTTTTTATTTTTGTTTATAATTTTTATTATATTCATAAAAAATAGCAGCGGATTCGACAGACAGCAACGATAATGTCTACAGCTGTGATGAGAGTCATCTATCGCCAGGTTTAAGATACAATTTTTCTTACGTTAATACAAAACATACATTTTCGTTTTGACGGACACTCATTCTATTATCGTCTGTTTCCTCGAGAGAACGAAATATAGCTTACAAAATTCGGGTTACAATCCTTTTTCACAATCTTCAATTTCTCGTCTTGTGGGTGTTCTCGATATGACGAGTGCTCTTCTTTCTTTATGACTGAATATACTATGTACCATTTACTTGAACTTAGGCTGCTTTGCTGTTGATCGCCTGTTTTTTTAACGCGAGCGATCAAGTCTGATATTATATTGTTGTTGAAAAAAAAATTAACGACTGATTGATTCACGTCCGATGGTTATCATCACTTGCGTAACTGACTCTCGTAAGTCATAAAAGTTAGCCAAGCAAAAATTTGTGACTTTATCGCAACTTAGCGGCGTTTTTTACTCGAGCTCTATCGAAAGCTGATACAGTTACGGTCGCTTGTTCTGATCGGGTGTATCGAAAGCTGATACAGTTACGGTCGCTTATTCTGATCGGGTGTATCGAAAGCTGATACAGTTACGGTCGCTTGTTCTGATCGGGTGTATCGAAAGCTGATACAGTTACGGTCGCTTGTTCTGATCGGGTGTGTCCTACTTTGTTATCTGGACCACATTCATTTGACTTAAATATTAAACAGTTAACAAATTAAAAACGAACTATAAATAAGAATTTAATTTTTGCTCTGACCATAAAAATCAAATAATTCTCAATGCGTCAGTTGGTAATGAACAGATGTTCAGATTTGCTAAATAAAAGTCATTTGAATGACGGGAAGATACACAATTACTTTGAGACACTTCACACCCAAATTCGAGCTGATGAGAGTGAGCCGCACGGTCTTGCAATCACAGGACTGAAACCATAACATGCGATTTCACGACTCAAATATTTTTATTGAATGAAGAATAATTCCAAAAAGTAGCGGTATACATAGAAATTTTTTTTTTATAATATTTGCAGGAAGAACACTCGACCACGATGAGAGACCTTGAATGTTCCCTTTTAGAAGGCTCCAGTTGACTGGTGCTTCGAAGCCTCTTCTCACTCACCAAATGATACAGAACACTAAACGTAGCAATCTGAGCTAGTTTTAGAAGCCTTTATAATTGACACTCGTCCTGAACGGCCGTTGAAGAGCAACCCATAATCACAATTCTTGTAAGTGAAGTGGTAGAATCACAGAGGCTTCCAGACGTTTCCTTTTGCCCTCCGTAAGTGTCGGTTCATCTTGATTTGAGCAGCAATTACACGTGGAATCATCATATCGCTCGGCCCCCTCGTGCTGCCTATGCCACTTTTTAGTAAAGAGACAAAAGTTATTAACATACGAACTCTACGTTTCACCTGAAGAACAAAGTAGATGAAACAATGCTGATTACGGAGGCACCAACGAACTAATATACCATTCTTTTCGAATTAAACTTGAACAACAATTTGAAACCTGGTGTATAAATCCGTTGAGAATTTGGTACTTTGTACACTGACTGTACAGCGTGGCAAAGACTCGTGGGAAATGAGAGGTAGCAAAAAGCATGTACGGTATCGTATCATTGCGCTGGGGCCTGATCTCAAAAACACTGACCATCCAGCCAACGTAATGATACCTCTTTGAACTCGCTTAAGTAGTATTACAGAACGGCAAGGAGGGCGCGGGCACTGGAGCCTAACAGTGATTTATAGCACAAGATATTATAAAGTCACTGGCTTGGCAGCTATCAAGGCAATGGCAGAGCAAGATGGCCCCCGGCTCCGACTCATAGCAGGGCACCGTTGATAATGACCAGGTTACTGCTAAATGCCGACTGTTAGGTCTCTGGATTCACTTCTCAGCAAATGATACTTACAGCTTGACCACTCGTTTTGAGTGGCTGCAATTGTGGGCTCGAAGAGTATTACTTATCAGGCTAAAACTTGAGCTGGATAAAACAACCGAAGTGTTCGTTATGCCAGGAATTCTCTCTGCTAAAATAGGTTCCGGTAAGTCCCTGTTGTACGATCCGTGAACTAGTTTGAGACTATACCTTCTGACTCAGCAGAATAGGAATCTTACTATAATTCTCTAGCAAATAGTTCTAATTACGTATAATGTAGTCTACCAGTTACTTATTAATACAATCAATTTACTATCGAGTGGTGGTTTTCAATTTAGGTCAAAAAACGACAATTTTTTCTATTATTGAATTTATGAAGCACCTACCATCGCGACACATTAAAAATACCAGTCACGTGTTCTTTTGTGCCATTTGTATTGCGACCAGCAAATGTCGTGTATTATTTTCCTAACAGATACAATTTTAAGGCTAAAGAATTACCAGCTGTGGGCACTGCTCAATTAAGATGACGTTGTGTTCTAAATGCGTGAGTTAATAATAACAATAAAGGACGTTTATTTTGACATCAATGAGGAGAAAGTTTCATTAACGAGGAAAAGAGTGCCATGCATTTCGGACTAATGAGGAAGAGAGGGTCAGCTCATAATGAGCTGAGTGGCGATTGAACCATCATACACAATTAAACTCTTTTATGGAGTTAACAGTCAATCCCATCATCGGCCCAGCGTACGCGTACCGTTCGAAATGGTAAACACATTTTCCATCCTAACTCTCTTGTGTATGCCTTTGACCAACATCATGGCTTAGGCTTTTCTTCGGTACATAATAAGAAAACAAATAGAAATTCAAACTGTCGTTCAAATCAGAAAGGCATTAAGCAATATTTATATTGCAAAATAATATTTTTATTCGTCAAACGTATAGCGTGTTCAGCCTCTTCTATTTTAACAGCTTGCTTTAAACGCTCTCCAGCCAAACGGTGTTCCATGCAAACCACAGAGAAGACCTTCAAGGTAGCTGTGTTAGGTTCCGTCTCATTCCTTCTCCCCGCTTCATTCCCGTTCCCATCCTTCCCGTATAAGACGAGTCCAGTCCACAGCAGCAGCGGGAACAGGAGGATGATCCCAACCAGCCGACCATGACCTGTATCGGGTGAACGGAACAACTGGCTCAGCCAGGACTGCTGGGATGAAGGTGAAACTGCTCCTGCTGCTGCTGGGGGGGGGGGTGTTGAATTACGTTGCAGTGAAGTGGCGCTGTTGTCGTCTACAGCTGTTGCGTTATTACTGTTGACAAATTTGTTGTCTTCTGCAGCTAATGCGTTATTACTGTTGACAAATTTGTTGTCTTCTGTAGCTGTTGCGTTATTACTGTTGACAAATTTGTTGTCTTCTGTAGCTGTTGCGTTATTACTGTTGACAAATTTGTTGTCGTCCACAGCTATTGCGTTATTACTGTTGACAAATTTGTTGTCTTCTGCAGCTGTTGCGTTATTACTGTTGACAAATTTGTTGTCTTCTGTAGCTGTTGCGTTATTACTG
>SDVV010018639.1:0-13711 GCA_016164225.1 Gammarus roeselii
TGAGCTTCAAATGAAACATCAGAACATCAGCAGGCATAGAGATGTCACGTTTTTCCGATTATTGTCTATCGATTTATATCTTAACTGTAATTATATCATTGCTGAATATATTCTATTTTATCGAACTACAAATAAGCTCATACATATATAAGCAAATCACGTGCAATGTGACATTCGGTCATAATATGACAGCAGTTATATCAAACGAAAGAAAACCGTTGCAAATATCGTAGATTTAAATATTACAATCGCAAAAAATAACATTAAACTAATTGAATCTATGCCACGTGTAAATTGATCATGAGTGATCGAATCGAATTGATAGCAAGGTTGAAAAAAAAAGATCATGAACGTGTCCGGAAATCAACTTTCGTGCAAGAAGGATATGTGTGGGGTTTTAACCTTTATTGCTGCATGTTAGATTTATTAACGATGAAAAATTATTTTATGAATGTATGTTATCAATACCCCAAAGCATTCAGAGGACAAGCATTGAAAATGCATAAATGCAACATGACACTTAATGAATAGCAATATAGTATGCCCAGCATTGAAATGCGCTAAAAATACCATAGGTAACCTATATGTAAATATATATGTAAACATTCTATTTATATGATCTTATTATATGAACAACCTAGTAACATATAAATGCCCTATGAATAATCCGAAAGCTGTCCTTCCGTCCACCCCTTCCGCACACCTCCGTTCCGCTTCACCTTTGCGCCACCCGTCTGACCCCGGTCAATCCCCTCCTATTGCTGAAATGTTCTGTGCAAACTCTCGTAGACCGGACAAAATTCGCGTTTCTGTGAGATAGTATCTACTGTTAGAGCTAGGGTGGAAATGAACTACTTAATATAATCTAATCTCGTCAACGTGGGGGTCGACCTCGTTGTCCATGATACTGCTTTGGGTTCAGGCTATTTTGTTTCCTTTTAAATTTCCCTCCAACATCTTCCTTTGTTCAATCCGACACGCGTGTCAACTAATCGGGAGCAGCTCTTTAAACTGCATTAAACTGGACCGTTATGGTGCATTGAAATATCCAGCATGCACCATAACTTTATGACTGATAACAATGATGACCCGCTAGATTAAAGAGAACAATAATGCTCGTGTTCGCATGAGTTCAAGAGAGAAATACCAGTTTGGATAATAACGCTATTCATTTGAAGTGTTCTGTTGTAAGCGGATTGAGAAGCTCAACTTGAAGCAGAGTAAAAATTATATTTGATTCCTTTAGGCCTTTGATTTATCGGCGTTTCCCTTGTCAACTCTAGCCTGCTAAACAACACACAGTGCTGCCTGACCAAGGCCTGCTAAACAACACACATTGCTGCCTGACCAAGGCCTGCTAAACAACACAGTGCTGCCTGATCAAAGCCCGCTAAGCAACACACAGTGCTGCATGATCAAGAAAAGCTAAACAACACACAGTGCTGCCTGACCAAGGCCTGCTAAACAACACACAGTGCTGCCTGACCAAGGCCTGCTAAACAACACAGTGCTGCCTGATCAAAGCCTGCTAAGCAACACACAGTGCTGCATGATCAAGAAAAGCTAAACAACACACAGTGCTGCATGATCAAGGAAAGCTAAACAACACACAGTGCTGCATGATCAAGGAAAGCTAAACAACACACAGTGCTGCATGATCAAGGAAAGCTAAACAGCACACAGTGCTGCCTGATCAAAGAAAGATAAAATGAGCGATTTTTTTCTATTTGATGGTAGAGCAGAACACCAGTTTTATTATTATATTATAGTTGTGCTTGCTTTTAAATATTCAGTCATCTCATACGGCCGAACGTTGTATGCAATGGTTAATTGGAATTCTTCAGTCGCGTTCGATCACTTCATTATCTTATTCTCACTAACTCCTTTTGGTCTCCTCGGCGAACTCTTTCAACAGGGTCGCCAGGGAAACTTCGCCGAATTAAGTATTCCACTATAGCTTCCTATCAACCTTCCGTTTCTTATCGATATTTGAATCGCTTCGTGGCAGAAGTAAATTTAATACCAATCATAAAAGTATTAAAAATTTAATCGAGAAGGAGTCGCAATATGTGTGTATTGAGAAATATTTATAATTATGCTAAATTTTCTATTATTATTAAGTAAAATTTTCTTAATTATAAAATATTTTTCCGGTTGTATTTTTACTAGGCATTTTTTCCAACACTTCAACTGTAATTTTCATCCATATGAATAACCGAGGCTTCAAAAATAATGGATTCGAAGATTCACAAGCGAGGTGAATATTTCGCTCCCATGACAGACTTTGAAGCTTTTACAAAATTCAGGATATCAACCTTCTTGATTTCCTTCACTCCCGCACAGCTCTACCTGACCACCCCTATCCTTCCCCCCTCCACCCAGATGGCTCCGACCATCGATCCTGCTGCTCCCAGCGCGGGGTGCCCGTCGCTTGCCTCGACTGGTGTCGGCAGGAACCCGTGGCAGACAACAGAGCCTGTCTGTTGCAGTGGGCACCCGCCATCTTTGCATGCTTCGAGGAAGGCAGGGGTGAGTGGGTCTTCTTGGAAACGAGGGCAAGGGTGAGTTGGCCTTCTCGGAAACGAGGGCATGCCTTATCAGAGACGAGGGCATGTCTCGTTGGAGACCCAGGCTTGTTTCTTCAAAGACAAGGGACGGTCTTCGATGGGGTATTATATCCGAATTTATATTAGTTCAATGTCCAGTATTTCTGTGAATGTTTCTTGTTCGGGAGTTTGTTCATGAGAACAACATCTGAGACAATGTTTTGAAATCTGTCCAACACCGACTCTATTTTTCTTTTTCCAATCACTGAGTTCAATTTTACTATATGAATTTATGTTTCGTTAATTGACCTCTTTATTATTTTCACTTTATACAAGTTTATTCACAAATGCGACTAACATGTGATGATGGCGGCGATAAGTAGATTCCATCCTAATTATGGAAGCTTCGTGCGTTTGAATGCTGTTGATGGAAGTCAACGATGTCGTTATTGTCCATCATGTGCCACCAATTGCCCTTGGACTAGCAGCGATTGCCATTGGACCAGCAGCGATTGCCCTTGGACTAGCAGCGATTGCCCGTAGACTAGCAGCGATTGCCCGTAGACTAGCAGCGATTGCCAGTAGACTAGCAGCGATTGCCCTTGGACTAACAGCAATTGCCCTTAGACTAGCAGCGATTGCCCTTGGACTAACAGCAATTGTCCTCAGACTAGCAGCGATTGCCTTTGGACTAACAGCAATTGCCCTTAGACTAGCACCGATTGCCCTTGGTCTAGCAGCGATTGCCCTTGGACTAGCAGCGATTGCCCTTAAACTAGCAGCAATTACCCTTGGACTAGCAGCGATTGCCCTTGGACTAGCAGCGATTGCCCTTGGACTAGCAGCGACTGCCCGTGGACTAGCGGCGATTGCCCTTGCACTAGCAGCGATTGCCCTTGGACTAGCAACGATTGCCCATGGGCAAGCAGCGATTGCCCTCGGACTAGCAGCGATTGCTCTTGGACTAGCAGCGATTGCCCTTGGACTAGCAGCGATTGCCCTTGGACTAGCAGCGATTACTCTTGGACTAGTAGCGATTGGACTAACAGCAATTGCCCTTGGACTAGCAGCGATTGCCCTTGGACTAGCAACGATTGTCCTTGGTCTAGCAGCGATTGCCCTTGGACTAGCAGCGATTGCCCTTGGACTAGCAGCGATTGCCCTTAGAGTAGCAGCGATTGCCCTTGGACTAGAAGCGATTGCCTTTGGACTAGCAGCAATTTTCCTCAGACTAGCAGCGATTGCCCTTGGACTAACAGGCTTGACAGTTGACATCCCACAGTTACCTCTACATTAAACGTACTTTAAACAAATAACGTTTGTATATAATTTTTACGAGCGGATTGATAAAACACTGTACAGAGAAAAGGCCCATCGCTAATCCGGAAGATATTAATCAATAGGTAAGACAAATACCCCCCTACTAACTCATTGTCCTTAATGAAGCAGAATTGTACGACTACTGCACCGGCACAAAATGTATAAGATAATTCCCGATAAATGACCAAGGCCTGAGTTCGTACAGGTGGTACGTCAAGGTTCGAAACCAAAAAGGGATATTTCAACAACTTCAAATAAGCATATATGAAATAATAGCAGGTTTCATTTGTGACGATACTCTCAGGGGGTGAAATGAAGGCCTACGTAACGCGACTATTTCTACATATTTCAACCAAAACAAGGAGCTGTTCGAATTTGAATGTTCCCTAAAATATGTTTATCATGCTTGACTGAGCCAAAACTACTTGTGTCCGAATCCCTCTTGGGACTATTGAACTCGTTGTTAACGTATGCCGAAGTAGACATCTGGTCAGAGTTAGCTGCTTTAAAAATCCCAAATACTGCATATGTGCCATTGTTCAATTCGTGGTTGTTTTCATCATCTCTTCTGATGTTTTCCGATCAAAGTAAGTGATTATAAAACGTTTATTGCGACTGCCTGCACGTCTTTCAATAGAAGTTTATGTATTTAGCTACCAGGTGGAATTAAATGAAACTGTGTTGCTGTTCAAAATATTTGAGTACATCCACGTTTTGGAACTAATTTGAAAAAAAATAAGAAGAGGGGTTTCCAAGATTAAACTGTTGTTGCGATGGGGTAATCAGTTCACAAAACAACAATGAAAAATATTTGATTCAATCCCTGTTTAAGAAATCTCAGTAAATGTTGTTGTCAGTTTTGTTCAGTTCGAAAAACTGGACGTTGCGGAACATTGGGTCGCAGCCGGTGACATGAGTCACTGCTTCCAATGAGCAGTAATTACAGTTCACACATTTTTTGTACTATGATTCATTGAACCAAGATTCACCAATCATTACAACGGTCAGTGGTAAGATTACAGGTGGGTGAACGTCGTCTGAACAGGTCTTTGTCTCCCTTCCCTTGCCTCAGACGTGCTGCCCGGGCCTCCATCCGACGTGCGCGTTTCAAGCCTCTCAGACTCGTCCGCTTTCGTCCAGTGGAACCTACCTGAGAAGAACCCACTGAAGGTCGAACTCTACCGGTGAGTGAGAGAACCCTGCTCAGCAGATCCAGCTGTGGATATTAAGGTCCTTCCACAACTAAGTCAATTCCACTCTACTCTGAAAATAGATGAAGTATAAAACCCTTCCATACAAACATAATAACATCGTGCATTTTAAACACCAACTTCAAGAGAAGAACGGTGCCTATACCTTCAATTAAGAATTGAGTCTTCTCTCATCTGAGCAAAGTAGAGCTTTTGTTCGTTTACTCCCGTATGAGAGCAGTACTTTTTCTAGCTACTTCTTAATTTATGTAAGAGAAATACAGATGCAGTTTTGATTATTTTAGAGCGTTATCTTATCATCACATTGTGTGTTATGCCTCCTCCTTCAGCGTGTTCTGGAGAGTGTTGGGTCAGAGAGTAGCCCTGAAGAACGATACAGCGGGCACCACACTCGAGATCACGGGTCTCCGGCCCGGGGTTACGTACGAGGTCGCAGTGAAGGCTGGTAACCACAAGGGCACGAGTGTGCTAACACCAACCATCACCTACCACCACGGGGTGTCTTACGTATCTTCAGCTAGATCGCAAGGTGAGCTGGGCAGTTGCTGAACACGTATCGCTGCATATACGCCCGAGGATTACAAACACCGATTAGACATTACTAATTTTATTACACATTACTTACAGTTTACTCTGAATCTTCTTCCTGATTATACATAGTAACTGCTAAACGCGTATGTTTGTTACAGTTTAAACAGAATTAATATGAACAGAGCAACGATTGAAAGAGTCACGGACACGATCTAAATGTCATAGGAAATTTGTAGTTGGAAATTGATTGTTACATTTAGAGAGTGTTCTGCCATTCCATGCTCGGGGAACTGCATGTCTAGAGTGATAAGGGTTTCATAATTAGCGAAAATAAAACGATGCGCGAGGTACCGAGTTTAACACGTTTAACAAAAAATGGTTGTTCACGACTACACAAAATATCTTTCTTCAATAATTCATTCATCGTGCTAAAACTTTTACTCGTAACTTCATGGAAAAGAATTATTAACCTCCAAGATTAAATGTCAATCATTGTAGTTTTACCAGTTTCATGCCTGTGACAATATTAAAAAATATAAATTACAATACTTAACTCTCCTCCCCCCTTCTTGCCCAGATGGCGCCAGCGTGGGCGTGGCCGTGGGCATCGCTTTGGCTGTGCTGGCCCTCCTGCTGGGGCTGGCCGTGGGCGGCTGGTGGGGCTGGCGGAGACGCAGCCTCCTGCTGGGGAAAATGGCTAACTCAGGTTCTCAGACAGGCATCTCCTTCGAAAACCCTTCTTACATCAAGGAACAGAACGGGGACACTGTGCAGGTGAATATTTTTTAAACAACTGGGGTGGATTCACCCTTCCATATGTCTTTATACAATAGCAACTGCTTTAACATATAATAGAGTTTCTGCGCCCGACCAACATTTATATGTGTCCTCCTATAGTACTGTTGGTTGTAACTACTGAAATAGCGTTACTACAATGTTTTCTTTTTGTGTTTGGCAATAATATTGCGAGTTGGAATGACAAGATGATATTTTTCATGAAATCAAACAAAATGAGAACAGTGAATCGATGTCAGAGGTTTAGAATTTGAAGGACATTGCGTTCATTTGTTGTTAATAATATGGGTTGTTGACTGCTTCAGCGAATAGCTCGTATGAATCAGGCCAAACTGAATACAAACAAGCAAACAATATATGTGAAAAATATACAACATTTTTTTAATTACACTTCTTCATGCGTAATCGAAACACTATTTTCCATTAGGTGAAAGTGGAAAATAAAAACACAACTACGAGAAAGAAGAGTTACGCAGCCCAATTGAATTACTTTTTAGTCGTCAACAGAACCTGGTTTTCAGAATCAACAAATTTTTATTCCCGTCCATGTTTAAAAGAAAACTTGGGTCAAAGCAAATAGTTTTTTATCAGTATTTTTTTATAAGTTTGCTGAGGTATGGTCGAACTGCTGCTGCGAATGATTTGTCACAGGATGGTAGTTCAAACGTTGCCCGTTACTGTCAGCTGAAGCTGTAATTTTAGTGCATCCATGAATTTGTATTCTGACCATACGGTTTTAATTATTTTCTGTATAATAGTTTGATGACAAAATATTGATGAATTGTTTATATGAAATAAGAAGTAAAATTATTTTTTCTGAAACGTAAACCAGTTATTGACTCTTATATTTAATTTTTTATCATGGATTCGTACTTTACATATGTCTGTATGGAACGGTCATTTGAAGAGTCATCCGCTTCGACCGGCTTTGACAGGCTTGTAAAAAATAAATCATTTTATTCGATAAACTACTTTAACCCATTTTATCCTCTCCTGTTGATGAACACAAAATTACACTAGATATGTAATCGATGTACAATATATTTTTAAATAACAATGAGTGTGGAATAGGAAATGGTTTCCCATATCTGAATCTTCAACAAACCTAAGTCATGAGGATTTTGTGAGGCCTCTCCGTAACTGAATAACGTCATGTCCCTGGGGCTGGTCTCTCCTCAGGGACGACGGGGTTCAAGCCCCTACCGCTGCAGCTGGGCCATTGCATGGCGTCTCTGTCGATTAACGAGACTGAGATGATGGATTGCTTCAATATCTCCTCAGTATAATCAAAATGTAAAGCTGTCCATGAGTTATGTGATCCTTCGGAGGTCCCTTTCGACGCCAGAAAGTGTGTCGGTGTGAAGCAGTGCCTCACGAGGCGAGATGGTGGCACTCACAAAATGGAACTACAAATTGCTGTATGTTGCATAACCTCAATCATGATATTATGGGAGGACTTGTCACTAGTATGTATGTTACACAACGTAATAATTGAAAATATAATTGTAATTTACGTAGAATGGACTCACACAATGGTGGACTGAAGTGCTTAACTCAGAAGTGTTAATCTGATAAGCTCTACCAGTCTGCGGAACACTGAATTGTTATGACACATTCCTCTCTTCAGTTCAAGGAAAACTCTACTTAGGAACTTTTATAGCTAATTCTTATTTGTCCTGAAGAGTTTGTTGAAAATGTTTTATGATGTAACGATTTAGAACACAATCCTTCTGAATAATCTTTCACTCATTAAAGTGTTTGTGACCTCTGGAGCAGTCGTACGCTTGTTAACAGAAATATTAATTCATTAATGAACAATGGAGAATTAGTAATCATTGCCGTGTTCTCGTATTTATACTAGCTTGTGTCTGTTCTAAAATTGTGTTGCGAGGAAAAGAACTTTGAGAAACATTTTTGAGAAAATATATCCGACGACGCTTACCAACGCGGCTGAAGGGATTCTCCATAAAAAACACGGCATTAGCTGTCGTGATTAAGTATGAAAAATGCGATAGTTGATGAAGTGATTACCCACGGAAAAATTTTTTTTTTTGGCAAGGCAGTTATGAGTTTCTTTCTACGCGGTTCTTTCATGTTCGCTCTAGAGAGTCAGAGAACTGTATGTATTTTGAAAGCCACACTTGACATAAACTTGGATGCAATGGTGAAAAGAAAACCCCACGTTAGTGAGCTTCTTTGCTACGAGTACTTATTTTATGGTTCTAGCAAAGTAAAGGACAAAAACGTAGATACGACCGTTATTCTGCGTACATCCCAGCAAGTGACCCATTCGAAGGCATGCAACCGACAACCACAGCGCGGCCAAAGACAGTGCATTGACATGGACTAGAATATTGAGTAGAACTTAAAATATATGAAAATATATTTGATCGTACGTATAATCTGTACATCTACGAGACTTAGATATACTTATAATAACAATCATAGGCGATTAAAAGAAATTAATTATCAATAGTTCTTTAGAACCTTCTTCTGCCTCCAGATCGCAGAGACTCCCAACGGCAGCCTGAACGGCACCATCGCGTCTGAGCTGAACAAGAGCTGCCTGAACGGCGGGTCGCTGGGCGGCGGAGGCGGCTCCATAGGACTCAACGGCGGCACATCGACTAATGGTGGCGTGTGGAACACCCATCAAGACGGGCAGATCGGGCCCAATACTCCTGGCTTTGAAGAGGACATTAAGAATAACCGCAAATACGCGAGATTTACCAGCTAGTAGTTTTAGATGGACAACCCTTGGTGGTGTTTTGAGGCAGCGGGGAGAAGGCCTTGTGGCTTTGTGGCTTTGTTTGTCTGTCAAAGTGATGAGACTGTTGGAACATTTACATAGTCTTCAAATGAGTAGAAATAGTTAGTTTATTGAACGTTAGTGGCTAACCCTTTTAAACATGACCGAGCACAGAAATGTTTATACTGAATATGTATTCTGAAACACATTGCAGCATACTTTATATAATTTTATAATTAAAATTTGAATAGCTTATCTTTCGGGACTTAAAAAATACTTTCACGTGATCCTCATATAATTTTTAGATCAACTGATTTTGAAGCAGCTTCAAATGTAAAAGAAAACTGCTTGATGTGTCAATTCCCAGAAAAATGCGACGTGGAAGACACCCGCTGGAAGCTGTTCCCATTACCTCAAATTGTGATGAACGCATTTAAGAACATCGCTAGGAAAATTGTGTGGGCTTTGAATTATGGACACATTCAAGAACTTTGCTAGAAAGACATCGCCAGAAAGATAGTGTGGGCCTTGGATTTTCAAACAATTACTGGGAGAAGTTGTGTGGGTGATGACACAGCACATGTTGATTACCAGTTTGATCTTATAATCTATACGCTTATTTTTACGAAAATTTGAATGCCCTTTTTAATTCGATTTAATTACCATTGTGGAAACGATCACTCTGCAGACGTGGTTGATTTCCCCAAAAAATAATCTGGAATCAACCATCATATGCATTACGGAGACTCGGTGATCTATCAAACCCTTCGATGCGATAAAAAAAAACAGGGAAACAGAAAGGTGAGAGCGTTGGTGCATCACAATATCAGCTGCTCTTATCACTGATCACTGCGCAAGATCGTTACTGGGGACTCCACTTCTTGCACTCGTCTTCTGACTAGACCTTGTTTGTTTTGTCTGAAGGATTTCAACCACAGGCACGAGCTCATTTGGCAGTCCAAAAATATCTGAAAGACAGTTAAATGCTTATCACTGGGTAGACAGTGGTTTTGTTATTATGTAATATTGGCTATTCCACTCATTTCTGGAACAAATTTATTAATTATTTTTGTTAACACTTTTCTAAGAGAATTGTACTATGAGGCATGTTTCAAAGTCGAGTCGACGAGATACACTGCACAATGACTTGGGATTTTTGAATCACTTTGCCCAGGTGTGCTATCACTGCGCCCATGTGTTCTAATCACTGTGCCCAGGTGTTTTAATCCCTGCAACCAGGTGTTCTAATCACTGCGCCTATGAATTCTAATCACTGTGCCCAGGTGTGCTGATCACTGCGCCCATGTGTTCTAATCACTGTGCCAGGTGTGCTAATCACTGCGCCCATGAATTCTAATCACTGCGCTATGTGTTCTAATCACTGCGCCCATGTGTTCTAATCACTGCGCCCATGTGTTCTAATCACTGCGCCCATGTGTTCTAATCGCTGTGCCCGTTTATCGAGAAGAGTTGTACTATTAAATTGACAAGGAACCGTTCGAAATATGTACTGTTTTAGAAAGGTTCAAATATTACCGATGTGAGACCCGTAGCGTCCCTTATATGATGTTTTCGGCCGATTACTTGACATATGAACGGAACATTAGCTGATGATACGCCTTGCCACATCCAGTTTACAAATTTATACATAGAAATATATGTACTTTTGTCGAATGACCTTATATGAAGCGACGTAACATTATACTCTCAATTAAGTTCTTCATTTATTTACCATTCGAATGACGTTTTAGTTGTTCCTATTTCATGAAGCGATGATATTCTTTCCACTGTGTACTGTCCCCTGACTGTGACGCTGCAATAGTTGCCATTGTTCCAGGAGGACTGAATACTATTATGAGGGAATGCGCAATTTCTTTTCATTCACAGAAATGCAAACAGAATATTTGCATCCTATATTTGTACAGTTGCTACGTGAATAAACGCCTACCTTGTCTACCTGGAAAATATTTAATTATGTGATATTTTTATAGAGTTGCACGTTGTGGGAAATGCCTATTGTTCTTGAATGTATTTTTATCAACGGCAAGATAGGTTCAGTCAGAAAAATGAAAACATCGTTTCGATCAGAAGTTATCTTTATAAACCTTATAAACATGATACCATAAGGAATGTTTATTCCCAATGAATGTTCCTTATCATCTCGATAAGCACATGTGTCTGTCCCGGAAGGGGGGAATTGAATTGCCCTTTTACGAATAAAACATTATCTATTCCTAGATCATTCCCAGAAGTGTAATTTAGTTTTCTATGATTAATGCCACGAGGTTAATTATGTGTTCTAGTCCACGGCACTCCTTTTTGTCAGCTTAGTTTGACTTCATCGCAGCGCTATACGCCGCTTGAGTGGTTCCTGCTTAAGCGGTTTCTGCTTCAGTTGTCACCGTTTCAGTGGTCGCTGCTGACGTGGTATCTGCATTAGTGGTCGCTGCTTTAGTGGTCGCTGCAATAGTGGTGCTACTTTAGTATTCGCTGTTTTAGTGGTACTATTTTAGTGGTCGTTATTTTAGTGGTATCTGCTTTAGTAGTCGCTGCATAAGTGGTTGCTGCTCTAATTGTATCTGCTTTTGTGGTTGCTGCTATAGTGGTCGCTGCTTTAGTGGTCGCTATTTTAGTGGTATCTGCTTTAGTAGTCGCTGCATCAGTGGTTGCTGCTCTAATGGTATCTGCTTTTGTGGTTTCTGCTATAGTGGTAGCTGATTTAGTGGTCGCTGCTTTAGTGGTAGCTGCATAAGTGGTTGCAGCTTTAGTTGTCGCTGCTTAAGTGGTCACTGCACTAGTGCTAGTGGTCTCTGCTTTAGCGGTCGCTACTTTAGTAGTAGCTGCTTTGGTGGTCGCTGCAAAAGTGCTATCTACTTTAGTGGTCACTGCTTTAGTTGGCGCTGCTTTAGTGGCATCTGCTTTAGTGGTCCTGCATCAGTGGTCACTGCTTCAGTGGTATCTGCTTTAGTGATCGCTGCTCTAGTGGTCGCTGCTCTAGTGGTTACTGCTTCAGTGGTCGCTGAATTAGTGGTCGTTGCTTTAGTGGTCACTGCTACAGTGTAAACTGCTTTAGAGATCGCTGCATTAGTGGTCGCTACTTTAGCGGTCGCTGCTTTAGTGGTCTCTGCTTTAAAGATCACTTCTTCAGTGGTGCTGCTTTAGTGGTCGCTGCTTTAGTGGTCTCTTGTCAAGTTCAATATCGTCGCACCAACATGCAACTTCGTGAATATGGATGCTCTTGCAGAAGGCATTTGTCTGTTACCTATTGCAGTACATGTGTACACTAAATACAGCTTAGAAGGTCCTGCTAAGAACGTTATTATTTTCAAGTCATCCATTCTGCCTATAACTAATTTTAAAATCAAATATCTCCCGCATATTCTCCTGATCTACGTTTATAATATTTTGCAACGCCTTTCCAAATTCATGTGGCATTCATGTTTGTGCATTTTTTTCTTTCGTTGTTTATACCATGGCATCATAAATTGACTGATAAGAGTTAAAAAAAGTTATTCCTCGCTGTAGGAAAAATGTTGAAAGTATTCACATGGTAGTACACCGATATTATAAAGTATCATAAATATTCTGATGTTGTAAATTAGGAGTATGATCTAAAATTTATGTAGCAATTCGTTGAATGATATTAGAACTAGTGCTATAATATTTGATATCAGAAGTTTGTAAATATTTTTTAGAAACCTTATCTCCAGACCACTGTAAATAAACATCAACGAAGTACAACAGATCGTACACAAAACCAGTCTATTATTCTTCCTTAATCATACAACGCTACGTCAATAGATACAATTTTATTTATACGTCGTCGAGATGATTAGAGGTATTTATTGACAACCTCTTCTTATCCTAGTTTTTTGTATACATGAGTAGAAGGAACGTCCTCATTTTACAGATGAGGGCTGGGACAGGTAACGTCTTATTGAAGCTTGAGTTTCAATTGTTCCCAGTAAAGTCGTAGCACATAATTCACTTGTCGCAACGATTTGCTCTTACTTATTTCATTTAATATTAAACACGGTAAGTGTCGATTGATTCGAATGAGAGAGACCGCATCTTCGATTCATTGGCACAAAAGTTTCTACTTTGGTAAGTGCATCCTTTCAGTCGCATTAGTGGAAGAATAAAACTACAATTTACGTATATTGTCTCGTGCGATACATATAATCATATATGAAAACACAGCAATACATCCAGTTTGACTGATTTGTTTAAAGTGTCTTGTCCTTGAATATGAAAACGTTTCTTGTTCAAAGTTCGGAAAATAATTAAAGTTAATTAGCTAAACAATTTTTGTTTTGTGGGAAAGCTACTAGGAAGTCCCGTGAACGTGGGGTTGTGGAATATAAATGTGCTAACATATTGTAATAAGGGGCCCACAACAGTGTTCGATAACAAACGGGTGAATGGACGACATGAATTATACTAAAAATGTTAATACACCGTAGAAGATGTATGAGAGCAAACATCATTAAATAAGTGTCATAATCGCTGTCGTTTTGCATTCAACATATAGATATCTATACATAAATATATATTTAAAT
>SDVV010018640.1:0-13711 GCA_016164225.1 Gammarus roeselii
GAAGAGAGGGAGAGGGCAATAGTTAGAAGGAGGTATGGAACAGAAACACGATCCACGGCTGTGGGAAGAGAGGGAGAGGGCAATAGTTAAAAAGAGGCATGTAACAGAAACACGATCCACAGCTGTGGGAAGAGAGGGAGAGGGCAGTAGCTAACAGGAGTTATGAAACAGACACACGATCCACGGCTGTGGGAAGAGAGGGAGAGGGCAATAGTTAGAAGGAGGTATGGAACAGAAACACGATCCACGGCTGTGGGAAGAGAGGGAGAGGGCAATAGTTAAAAAGAGGCATGTAACAGAAACACGATCCACAGCTGTGGGAAGAGAGGGAGAGGGCAGTAGCTAACAGGAGTTATGAAACAGACACACGATCCACGGCTGTGGGAAGAGAGGGAGAGGGCAATAGTTAGAAGGAGGTATGGAACAGAAACACGATCCACGGCTGTGGGAAGAGAGGGAGAGGGCAATAGTTAAAAAGAGGCATGTAACAGAAACACGATCCACAGCTGTGGGAAGAGAGGGAGAGGGCAGTAGCTAACAGGAGTTATGAAACAGACACACGATCCACGGCTATGGGAAGAGAGGGGGGGAGGAGAACAAATTGCAAACGTTGAGATGGGGGAAAAAAAAGTCTCAGAACAATATTGTTAATTTTGCTGTACTGTCTTTGATACCCAAGCCAAGGCCGATAACAAAGGGAGAACGTTATTAATGGAATAGTTTCTTCGAGCATCACGACTAATTAACTTCGTATTTTTCTGACAGATTATGACAACAACATGAAGGAGACATAAAAGGCCAATTAGATTACTTTCAAATCATAGCTCTGTAAACAGTGATACGTTAAAAAAATGTTGATATTGTTGTTCAATAATAATATTAGACAATGTTTATGTATGTGAGAATAGACATGAAGTTGTTTCCCCGTAGTTTGGAATGTGGCAAAGTTAGGCTGACACCGGGGGGGGGGGGAGAGGCACCCAATCTCCCCGTCACAGGACCGCTGTGTCCACCAAGGCCTCGAACTAGCAGCATGCAGCACTGCAATCGGAAAAGCTAACCACTCGGCCACGGCGAGTGGTTAGCGGATCGACTGCATTATACACAATATAATGCAAATAAAATAAAATAAAATGCAGTTCTACAACCAGTTGTGTATGCTATAAATTGTTTATTGCAATGTACAGCACAATGCCGAACACACTCTAAATATAGTGGTTTCCAAAGCAGCATTAGATATAGTACTTTGAACTAGGTCGCTGAAAGGATAGGATTAGGTCTAGTTCGGTTGCCCTTACAGCAATTTGCTTCTCCGAGACGATTTTTTATTTTTTGTGCATTAACTTTGTTAGTACATTCTCCTATAGAATGTAATCAGGTTCATATGCTACTCAGTTAATGATGTTGCTAGAAGTGTTTTAAAGTGTTTCAGAGTGATTCAAGGTGTGATGTAGAGACAGATGTTAAACTCAAAATACATCAACGTCAATTGACCCGACACACTATAAGAATTTCAATCGTATCTGGCCACAAATATGGGTCAATGGTAGGGTTACCATCCCAGTGAAAATACACTTTAATGTTGTTGAAAATATCTATTATTTGCATCAGAACCTATTTCACTGTGATCGCCTACACCACGATTATTGGTTATTGCCAACATAAGATTGTGTTCGCCCGTCAAGAAGGTTGCGTCAAGGAGTGTGCTCCCACGTTTTAACCATATAAATACGGGCCGAACTGACGAACGTCAGTCAAAGAGTGACTCAACGTCAGTCAAAGAGTGCCCCTTGAGCGGCATCAGTGGTAACATATCGAATTATTGTGTCAAAAAACAAATCCGCGGTACTCTCGTCGGCCAGCATTGAAGCATCTGGCAATTCTGCGTGGTTGGTATTCTCGTGTCTGTGCTTCATTATGGTGGCTCTGTGGAACACCATCACGTGCTTTTGAAGACGTTTTTTTTTACTACGTTAACCTAGATACTTGAGTGTTTCCTTCAGCTGCATTCGACGTAGTTCGGCGTATGCTTGTAAAATAGGGCACTTTAACGTCGCGAGGGCAGGTACACCACCATCTCCCTGTGCAGCCTAACCCATCTTTCCCTCCCCGCTATTGACTGCCTTGGCTGCGTTAACTTACGCATGCACAGTGACTGACTGACCCGTTGTCCCGATTTGTCAGTTCATTCGCTAACCAAGGCAAGGTGCTGCGGACCTACACTACCCTCCTACCACCCTCCTCACGTAGCTTTGAAGCCTGGCTGCCTGCACCCATTTGAGGAATAAGTGCAAGGAAAAAATCGTGGATCATCTACTTCGATGATCCATTGATCATCTACTTTGATGATCCAAGCTGCCAGAACGCTGATTCTAGACCGAGTGATAAACCTGCTTGAGGAGCGGTTCATCTGCTTTGACCGGCTAGAGGAGCGGTCCATCTGCTTCGACCTGCTTGAGTAACGGTTCATCTGCTTCGACCTACTAGAGGAACGGTTCATGTACTCCGACCTGCTAGAGGAACGGTTTATCTGTTTTGACCTGCTTCAGGATCCTGACAGCCAAACAGAGGGGCACACGTTCATTGTAGCTGCTGTTTTGGCCCATAATGGCTAGACTTTCAAAATTTTCCAGCGCTGATATTCTTTATTTCTTTACTTTTAGCTGTTCAGCTCATTAAATTACACGTTATTTAGTTAGTTGCACTTATCGGTGGCTTATTTCCCTGTGCCTAGTATATTTATACCGCAACTTACTCCATTCATCGATTCAGTGGGGTTCTGGATCACTTTTTTGGGCTCTCAAGACCATTTCAAGGTGTACTTTTCTTATATCATGTTTTAGTTGATTTTTTTAGCCTGCTTCTATTTGCCAACCAGCTAACATTTATGCGTTTTTAGATTACCTCTATGTGTTCATTTACTTTTATTCTCAGGCTCACAATTATTTTCTTGATCATTATCTATGGTTAAATTCACTAAGGTTATTTTTCAGTTTGCTTCAATTTTCCTATCAACTCCCATTCATGTCTTTGCAGATTACAGTTATGCGCTTATCAGCATTTATTCGTGTGCTCTCATGATAATTTTCTTGTGTAGTTAGTATTAGTCACATTTGAATTTACTCTTCCAGTTGTCACCCATATTCCGTCAAAACCAAGGCTGTCATACATTTTCCGGTTACTGCTAGGTTATTTTTGGAGGCTATCTGTGGTGGCAAATTTCGCTCATTTACTTTATTCTCACGCTCACAATTATTTTTTGGGTATATTCTTTTAGGACAATTTATGGAGGTTATTTTTCAGTTTGCTTCGATTTTCCTGCTAACTCCAATTCATGTCTTTGTTGATTACTTTTATGCGCTTATTATCATTCATTCGTGAACTCCCGTGATTATTTTATTTCTCAGCTATTACCCATATTCAGTCAAAACCAAGGTTGTCATTTTTTTCGATTACTTCTAGGTTACTGGTGCAGGCCATCTGCGGTGTAAATTTTTGCTGTCTCAGAATGAAGCTGCCCAAAACGGAAAAAAATGACAACGAAAAACAACTAAATTTCGGATGATGACACAGGTAGGAAAACCTACTTTTCTTTACAGCGCGCTAGATAATGATTATAGAATAACCGCAGGAGCTAGTCACGTATTTGGGAGCCAAGTTCTAATTTCCATTCCCCTCACTGCCACATGTTAGTATAATCTCATAATATTTCTTAGCCCATCATGGAATTGTCAGGCAGTATTTTTTTCGGAAAGTATTGAATTAGAGTCTTTACATTTTTGACCACAAGTGATTATTTTCAAGGAAATCGAGTTGTGTAAACCTTTCTCAGTGCAGCGTTTTTTTCATCGGAACATGATGTTTTTGCTTGGGCCTAATTATTCCGACAGTCTCTCTTCGACGTTAAATTGCACTGTTAAATTACGCCGCCTTCCTTGCGATGACCGACAATTTGGGTCACTTCTGCCGTTGCACTGTAGGCACGTGTAATTCTGACAGTTGCGGCTGTTACAGAGCTAGAGCCTTCGGCGGCGTTTGTTTCTGCTTCTCGAACTGTGCAAGCCGACCAGATCACGAATGCCATCGCCAACCAGACCAGCAATGCGCAGCTGAACCGGAGAGTCACGAGGTCGCCAGTGGGGGAACTGCTGTCTCTCCTGTGTGCTTTCGGCGGGATGCAGTCGTCATCACGCCACCAGACGCTGTCAGTGCAGACTCTTAGCCTAGGTTGAGAGCACTGGAGGGAGCGCTGAAAGGAACGGCGCCCCAGTCGACAGTGCTACAGATTTGCCTTCCATCTCGAACCAAACAGGCTCGCGGGCTTTGCCTACTGGTGTGGAGACCACGGCAGATGCAGCGGCCTCCTCCGCACCGTTACGGGCGGCTCAGTCCGCCCTTCCCCTCATTGGCTCCTCTAATACTGCTATACCAACAGCCTCCTCTTCAGCTCAATCGGGTTCTTTTATTGTACCAGCTAGCGAAGAAGATCCAGATAATTACGAAAAACTTTTGTCATGAATGCAGAAGCATTAATACCAGAAAGAAAAATTTAATTTCGTGTTCCAACTGCTGCAAATATTATCATTTTTTATGCGTAAAAATAAATGCTCTCATAGCCAGAAACGCCTAGTTTTGGCTTTGCTCACGCTGTAGCGGCGCCCCGACGACCCAACCTTCAGATTCATCAAGCGAGCAAGATTCAGTTGACTTCGACACAAACATTGGCAAATGTAAGCGCTATATCAAGGTTTCAAACAAGATTGCAAATAGCGTGACCATTCCAGTGGCAGAAGCGCTTGATTCACTCTTAAGTGACTGCATTCGAGAAAGAACTCCCTTTGCATGGGCCTGGCTCATGGCATTCAGCTTTTGGGGTTTGCGGTGTCCCAACACCAACTTTTTCGACGCTAAGCAGCCCTCGCTAACTTCACGTGTACGTCTCCAAGTGCGAGAAAACATGAACAGAAGGGATTTGCCAGTATTGCCCTCTTGGGAGCTTGTCGATCAACACACCGCTACTACTGTCAGATAAAACTCAGATGATAGATTGAAGCCAACATTCAATGCGAAGTTTGCTGATCTCGACCTTCGAGGGTCCGATTGGGTAGCCTCTTCTAGCGAGTCACTAGTCTCATTTTGCCCAGAAACGTTACAAGATTTGAGCGATAAACATCCGGACAGCCCTACGGATATCCCACTTCCAGCGCCTCCCGACGATGATCTTGCATCTCCGGTTATCGCTACTGTCGAAAAGGTCATGAAGCCAATGAAGTCCTTCCCACGTGGTTCCGGTGCTGGTCTGGATAGCCTCAGACCCAGCCACCTTGAGTCACTCCTGAAGAAAAATGCTGGAGGTGCCGAAGTCCGTCTTGCCTCAACTCGCATACAATTTGTCAACCTGATACTTAAAAGGGACATCCCTCCTTTTGCCAGAAAAGTCTTCTACGGTGCCTCACTTTGTGCCCTATTGAAGAAACACGGCGGTATCCGACCCATTGCTGTCGGCAACACTCTCTGGCGATTAGCCACAAAGGTTAGTTTTGCCCCATTAGCTAATCGTTTGGGCAGTCAATTGCGTCCGGTTCAAATAGGATTTGTCACCAAGGGAGGCTACAAAGCGGCTGTGCATACCACGCGTCGTTACATCGCCAACGCCCCACCAGATCTCGTCGTTCTTAAATTGGATTTGAAGAACGCGTTCAACTGTATCCGGCGCGATGTCTTCTTGCAAGCTGCCCGTGAGCGCACTCCAAGTATGCAACGACTCGTTTGGTAAGCATATTCGGAGCATTCTTTGTTGTTTTTTAGCGATGAAACAATCCCTTCTGCAACTGGTATCCTACAGGGGGACCTCATGGGGCCCGCTCTCTTTTTCCTCGGTGTCAACCAAATTGCCCGAAGTGGCGTTTCAGAACTGAACATTTGGTACTTGGATGGCGCCATGCTCGGGGGGGGGGCGGATATCGTCTTAACGGACTTCCGCGACCTGCGAGTAAAGTTAAACCAAAAAGGCTTGGATATTACCGGCCAAAAATGTGAATTGATAAACGTTAACAGTTTGGGCATGGTATCCTGGGAGATCAAAGATACTTTTTTCCGCGAGGTCATCCCTGGCATCAAAATTGCGTCTGCTGAACGCAGCGCTGTTCTCGGCGCACCCATCTCAGTCCAAGCTATTCCAGGAGCGTTTGACGGCAAAATTGACGACCTTAAATTGATTACCTCTCGACAGAGCGTAATTGAGCCATACCAAGCTCTCTTCCTACTAAAAAACTGCTGCACGATTCCCAAACTCTAGTATCTATTGAGCATTGCTCCCACATACCTGCACGCTAATTACCTAGCAAGTTTCGACGAATCTGTCCGAGAAGCTTTCTCAACAAAACTAACGTTTATTTTCAGATTTTTCGTGGAAGCAAGCTACCCTCTGAGTCAGTTCTGTTGGCTGGGGCATTCGCAAGGTGCCGGATCTCACCCTGCCCAGCTTCATCTCATCTCTGCACTCTGTTGGTCACTTAGTCGAAGCCCTTGTGTAAAACGTTAACGTTTTGGCGCAGACTAACGAACTTCCGGAAGCAATGCTGGCATGGAAGGCTGGGCATGATGATGAAGTGATCGCACCAGAGGGTGACTGCTGCGCTATCCAGAAGTCATGGGACAGGGTAGGATTAAAGGTTACTTTGGACGGTCTGATACTTGAGGCACACTACCCAAAAACTAAGGCTCGTCTCCTGGCTGCTTCACGTCACGATAGCGGTTCTTGGCAAGAAGTAATTCCTGCCGCCCCCCTGGATACTTTATTGGACCCTGACTCGCTTTAAATTGCTCATGCGCTCAGAGTGGGTGCGCCGGTGTGGTATTCGCAGCTCTGCCGCTGCGGTCAGCGTGTGGATGAGTCCGGCACTTACGCGCTCTCGTGCCTTGGCAGTGGAGGTCGTCATTCCAGACATTTAGCTCTGAATAACATAATTAAACGAGCGCTACGCAAAGTCGGCCTTGGTACGATCCATGAGCCCGGCATCGATCGAGGCGATGGTAAGCGACCTGACGGCGTTACAGTCTTCCCCTTCTTTAGAGGGAAAAACCATTGTTGGGATTGCACTTGCGTGGACACCTTTGCGACGAGTCACTCGCCTCTAAAGAAGTGCCTGGCACTTCTTTGGAGGCTGTCAGGGCTGCCAACGCGACAGAGAACAAAAAAAAAAGAAATAAGTCCCATATTCTCCGTGGCAGATACCTTTTCGAGCCCTTGGCTATCGAGACCACCGGTGCTATAGGCAAAACCAGCAGCCTCCTGATCCACGACATCGGCCGATGGTTATCTGCCGCCTCCGGGAACCCTCGCGTAACGTTCTGGCTGAAGCAGAGGCTAGGACTGGCGGTGCAACGTGACAACGCTTTGAGTGTACAATTAGCTTAGATCAATTCGGGGAGTTATAGATCGTATCTTTGTTAAGGTAGAGGGGGTAGGTCGTTACTCCAGCAGGGCTGGAGGCGGTAGTTGTACGGTTGGATGCCACAACTTCTGGCGAGTGTTGGGGCCAGGGGTTTCCCTACTTTTTGGGGCCTTGAGGAAATAAATAGTGGAGGCATCTTCCCGGGGCCTTCGGGTCCCATTAAAAACAAAAAAACTTGACGGTTATTGGTTAACTGCCAACATGACGATTTTTGGTTAAACGCTAACATGACGGTTATTGGTTATTTGAAATCATTACGATTATTTGTTAATTGCTAACATGACGATAATTGGTTATTTGACATCATGACGATGATTGGTTAATTGTGAACAAGAATAATCTAGATTAATTGTCAACATGACGATTATTGGTTAATTGCCAACATGGCGATTATTGGTTAATTGTCAACGTGACGATTATAGGTTAATCTACTAAGCATCGTCACCTTAAATATAATTCGTTTTAGTGCTGAATGCATCAAATGCATGAAATACACGACGTGGAGTAGTTAGGGTAGTCGGGTGACTATATTTGATAGGAAATCAGACTGCCTTTAGTGTGTTTGTTTTGTTTTCAAGTTTACCCAACATTTCTTCATCAGTTCCAAATGAATATCTATTGATGTAACCTCTTCCAATACCTCGTGATATCGTGCAGGTATTTATACCTCGATTAAAACTAATATTTATATTATCTGGGATTTCAGGTCGATGGTGACGAATCGTAACAATGGCATAACAATGGCATAACAATGGCATAACAATGGCATAACAATGGCATAACAATGGCATAACAATGGCATAACAATGACATAACAATGGCATAACAATGGCATAACAATGGCATAACAATGACATAACAATGGCATAACAATGGTGGACATTCTAACATCGCTTACCATGAACCCCGCATGATTCCGAGAAAACCTTTCTCACTCATGTGTCAAAAAATATTAGAAATGTATGCAAGTACTACAACATTTTATTTTTAGAGAGTCAGAATGTGATGGAAAGAAGAACGGAATGCAACATAATTGACGATCAAAACAAAAACAATCAACCTTCAGTACTACTCAATCGACAGCTCAAAACTCTAAATGGAGGAACGAGTCGTCCACACTGACTTCATACTATGCACGATAACAAAGATAACTTCAACGACTTTCTCCACTTAGTGAGCCCAGATTAGCAAATTAAAATTAATATTCCGGAGTTGTAAACTATGTACAAACAATAGTATGAGTAGTCTCAACTCCCTATCTTCAGGTCAGGTATTTATTGCGATTATTCTTGAGGTTACCGTAATGCTTCTGTAATATTACTGGCAATATTGTTTCCAGAGATAATTGAATTTTACGTGGCATTGATGTAGTTCATAATAAAGTGTATCTTATGTGTGATTTCATCCTAGATTGTTTCAATGCCCTAGATCGAATTCTAGTCGACAATTGTAATAATTTCCTTCCGCATTGTTTGTACCCATTAACTAGTGATCTAACAGCAAAAACTGCTGGAAGTTCACTGAGCAGATGCCATTGATGTGTTTGATAGTGAGATAGCAAAGCTTTCAATTGTGCAAGCCTGGAAATTTTGGGTCGCGAATTCATGGCATTATGGACTAGTTCCACTGACAGGCGTTGGCTGAAAAGTTATCATCTCGATAGAAAACGTCTAGTAAGTTGGAGCAAATAATCCTTATCTCCGTCCCCTGAACATAAGAGTGATGATCTACATTACTGACATTGCAAACACCAGCGACAGGTTTTTGCAGATGATGTATACAGTGGACTCGATCGGAAAATAACTAATATTACTGAAATCAATAATCAAATGGTCTACATTTGAAACTAGAGCGCATCTAATAAGTTGACGTTTACTGTCGACAAGACGCAGGTTGTGATATTTTTCAGAAGGAAGATACTAATTTCTAACACACAAGTCGAACTGAAATGTCACCTTATTGTAAAAGTAGCAAAGAACTGAGTTTCGCAGTGTAATTGTAGAAGAGTGACCACTGGACAAATTACATAATTTTGTTGACGGAAAAATATCCGAATCGTGTGGCATCCTTTTCAAATATGAAATTGTCTAGCAGCTACAGCCTTATTCAATAATTTCTGACTGACAGTATTAAAGTGTATGCTTCCACCTCCAGAACGAGCGTAAGATCAACCAATTTAGTGAAGAGCGCGTCATTATGGCTCTGCAATCACATGCTCGCAGACGGGACCACTCTTTGCCTCTATCTTTTCAATGGAAAATCCCCCCACTTAGTAACATCATTACCTTTTCGGTGAAGTATTTCTTTACGAAGCGTTGAATCAAATAACTCACATTTAATCCGATTATTTTTCATACGAAATTATCCCACTTTAATCTTGTTTACAAATCGGATTTGCAAATTTCCCGTACCCCATCAACAAAATACAAACTGCTTTTTTTTAATACAGTAGTGTTTTAAGTTGGAATTCGATAGCTACATTTATAAGGTAGAGTTGCAGCACAGGCACTTTTAAACGAAAAAAAAAATCACACCTGCATAAACTTGTAGGCGCTCAAATTCTTTAACTTTAATGAACTTCCTTCGTACAATTTACCATGTTAATGTTTTGTTATTCATCAGTGTCACATGTTATATTTCCTGTTTCGTGAGTTCATTTTCCCGGTTACCTCGTACATGCAGGAAACTGTTTAATTGTCAACCCAATTACATGGTTCATTACAATGTTTCTATCCTGCTTATACGAAAACTGGCATGTTAACTACACAATTAGTTCAATAGTTTGTGATTCGTATGCCAAGCTTAACATTAGTAAATGTGATATATAATCTTATATTGGATTTTTTCTACTCACTTTATGAAAGGTCAGTGTGAGCAGCATATAATCATGGTTAATAAATTCTCAGTCGACCTAACTCATTTCACTTATTTTTTTAGCGATAAATAGTTGTATGCGACGTTCTCGTTTGTCTCGACATATTGAACAAAGGAGAAGGAAGCGTGTCGTCCAACAACTCTCATTGGTTGTGGAATGTTGAACAAAGGAGAAGGAAGCGTGTCGTCCAACAACTCTCATTGGTTGTGGAATGTTGAACAAAGGAGAAGGAAGCGTGTCGTCCAACAACTCTCATTGGTTGTGGAATGTTGAACAAAGGAGAAGGAAGCGTGTCGTCCAACAACTCTCATTGGTTGTGGAATGTTGAACAAAGGAGAAGGAAGCGTGTCGTCCAACAACTCTCATTGGTTGTGGAATGTTGAACAAAGGAGAAGGAAGCGTGTCGTCCAACAACTCTCATTGGTTGTGGAATGTTGAACAAAGGAGAAGGAAGCGTGTCGTCCAACAACTCTCATTGGTTGTGGAATGTTGAACAAAGGAGAAGGAAGCGTGTCGTCCAACAACTCTCATTGGTTGTGGAATGTTGAACAAAGGAGAAGGAAGCGTGTCGTCCAACAACTCTCATTGGTTGTGGAATGTTGAACAAAGGAGAAGGAAGCGTGTCGTCCAACAACTCTCATTGGTTGTGGAATGTTGAACAAAGGAGAAGGAAGCGTGTCGTCCAACAACTCTCATTGGTTGTGGAATGTTCACTGATTTCTATATTATACCATTACTTAGGAGTTGATTAAAATAAGATCTATTATAGTTGCAATGTTCTCTTTAGAGCAGCTCACGCTGATGCACATATTACGATTGTACATATTGCGTATTATGATATTTCTGTAATTTTTAACCTGTCATTATCCAACGATATATTTATAGTCCTTAAATCCTCATAAATCCTTTTTTTAAATACTGTAGCTCTCATTTCGTGATGTGAGCAGTTAACATTCACCACGTTGAACGAATCGAGAATCATAGAAAAAATGTTTTGGGCAGCCGAGTTTACAAATGTTAAGGTAATGATGAGTATAATGATTGTCGTCGATTCATGTCAATATGAAACACTTGAGCAAATTAATATGGCCCCTTTTCCCTCTGGCCAGACAAATAAAGACACACTGTTCGTATGAGCAACAGAGAGAAATTGCTCTAACGAAAATAAAAGTGTTTCTTTTTGGACCAGACAGCAGGCAGTCAATAATTTTATTGTGAGGGAACACGAAAGAGTCGCTCCCAATTTTAGGGACGGTTTCCCAGCCGACCAACTCCCGGCCAACAGGTAGAGGAAAAAATTGTAACTTCTTCTGAAGTTTCTTCTCTAAACGTCAATCAGAGGCCAGGAGCTGTATTGTTTTTACGTCCGGGTGGACCAGCTTCCAGCGCCAGCTTCCAGCATAGCTTCAAGCACCAGCTTCCAGCATCAGCTCCCAGCACCAGCTTCTAGCACCAGCTTCCAGCACCAGCTTCCAGAAGCAGCTTCCAGCAGCAGCTTCCAGCACCAGCTTCCAGCACCAGCTTCCAGCACCAGCTTCCAGCACCAGCTTCCAGCACCAGCTTCCAGCACCAGCTTCCAGCCACCAGCTTCCAGCTCGACAAATTCAATAGCACTTTGCCCTCTGTCAGAAGCTTGTTCCGAGGGGGTAAGCCGTGCAACTGCCACCGTTGCCATGTGAAAAGTGTTTCACAATTGAGGCAAATCCCATCACACTACATCGTGTTGTTGGACTCAATGGGTATTTACTTAAATACCAGTACGTTAATTACAATACGAGAAAAAGAACAGCTCAGATTACTCGAACAGGGGACTCACGCTAATCATACCTGTTTATCAGATCAAGCACTTTACTTCAAACGGACTAATTACTTAAGTAGAAGAGCGCAACAGGAATCACTAATTACAGGAGTCACTAATTACAGGTGTCACTAATTACAGGAGTCACTTATTACAGGAGTCACTAATTACAGGAGTCGCTAATTACAGGAGTCACTTATTGCAGGAGTCACTAATTACAGGAGTCACTAATTACAGGAGTCACTAATTACAGGTGTCACTAATTTCAGGAGTCACTTATTACAGGAGTCACTACTTACAGGAGTCACTAATTACAGGAGTCACTAATTACAGGAGTCACTAATTGCAGTAGTCACTAATTACAGGAGTCACTAATTACAGGAGTCACTGATTGTAGTAGTCACTAATTATGGCTGCCTCCGTTAGAGGCATTAATTGGAAATTATTCCAATCCCTGACAGAGGTTCCCCCATTCCTGATGACCCATTTTGAATCGTCAAACGTATGTCTGACTGCGCCAGATATATCAAATATTACACGTTTTTGCACGATACCTGGTTCCATGGTTACCTGAAGCGTTGAAACACGCTCTATGACTGCTGATTTGATCATAGCACTCCACGCCTAACATTAAAATAATTAATCCAGAAAAATAATTAAGTATAATTTTTTGATGGTCGAGATCGATTTCCCCGCCAGTTTGAAAATAATGGGTCGTTCCACCTTTTGTAAGTCATAAAAAGTATTTTCCAGCCTTTATGTACAGCATTTAGTACAGCGCTGTGCATGAAGTAATCATCAACTTCATTTCGCAGTCTCCATGTACAGCATTTAGTACAGCGCTGTGCATGAAGTAATCATCAACTTCATTTCGCAGTCTTCATGTACAGCATTTATTACAGCGCTGTGCATGAAGTAATAATCAACTTCATTTCGCAGTCTTCATGTACAGCATTTATTACAGCGCTGTGCATGAAGTAATCATCAACTTCATTTCTCAGTCTTCATGTACAGCATTTAGTACAGCGCTGTGCATGAAGTAATAATCATCTTCATTGAGACAAGTTGTCGGCTTGACAAGGCGCTGTGGAGCACGAGGATTTTCAAAAATGTTATTGGTGGAAAACAGAGCTCTAATATCGTCCATCTGGCTAATGAATACATTCAAAACAGAGCTCTAATATCGTCTATCTGGCTAATGAATACATTCAAAACAGAGCTCTAATATCGTCCATCTGGCTAATGAATACATTCAAAACAGAGCTCTAATATCGTCTATCTGGCTAATGAATACATTCAAAACAGAGCTCTAATATCATCCATCTGGCTAATGAATACATTCAAAACAGAGCTCTAATATCGTCTATCTGGCTAATGAATACATTCAAAACAGAGCTCTAATATCGTCCATCTGGCTAATGAATACATTCAAAACAGAGCTCTAATATCGTCTATCTGGCTAATGAATACATTCAAAACAGAGCTCTAATATCGTCCATCTGGCTAATGAATACATTCAAAACAGAGCTCTAATATCGTCTATCTGGCTAATGAATACATTCAAAACAGAGCTCTAATATC
>SDVV010018641.1:0-13710 GCA_016164225.1 Gammarus roeselii
CTGCAGTGTCTACTGTGCACACGCAGATTGATGAGAGCAATCTGTCTTAATATGTCTATGCTGCAGGGTCTACTGTGCACACGCAGATTGATGAAAGCAATCTGTCTCAATCTGTCTATGCTGCAGTGTCTACTGTGCACACGCAGATTGATGAGAGCAATCTGTCTATGCTGCAGTGTCTACTGTGCACACGCAGATTGATGATAGCAATCTGTCTCAATCTGTCTATGCTGCAGTGTCTACTGTGCACACACAGATTGACGAAAGCAATTTGTCTCAATCTGTCTATGCTACAGTGTCTACTGTGCACACGCAGATTGATGAGAGCAATCTGTTTCAATCTGTCAATGCTGCAGTGTCTTCTATGCACACGCAGATTGATGAGAGCAATCTGTCTATGCTGCAGTGTCTACTTTGCACACGCAGATTGATGATAGCAATCTGTCTCAATCTGTCTATGCTGCAGTGTCTTTTGTGCACACGCAGATTTATGAGAGCAATCTGTCTTAATATGTCTATGCTGCACTGTCTACTGTGCACACGCAAATTTATGAGAGCAATATGTCTTAATTTGGCTATGCTGCAGTGTCTACTGTGCACACGCAGATTGATGATAGCAATCTGTCTCAATCTGTCTATGCTGCAGTGTCTACTGTGCACACGCAGATTGATGAGAGCAATCTGTCTTAATATGTCTATGCTGCAGGGTCTACTGTGCACACGCAGATTGATGAAAGCAATCTGTCTCAATCTGTCTATGCTGCAGTGTCTACTGTGCACACGCAGATTGATGAGAACAATCTGTCTATGCTGCAGTGTCTACTGTGCACACGCAGATCGATGATAGCAATCTATCTCAATCTGTCTATGCTGCAGTGTCTACTGTGCACACCCAGATTGATGAGAGCAATCTGTCTCAATCTGTCTATGCTGCAGTGTCTACTGTGCACACGCAGATTGACGAAAGCAATCTGTCTCAATATGTCTATGCTGCAGTGTCTACTGTGCACACACAGATTGATGAGAGCATTCTGTCTATACTGCAGTGTCTACTGTGCACACGCAGATTGATGATAGCAATCTGTCTCAATCTGTCTATGCTGCAGTGTCTACTGTGCACACGCAGATTGATGAGAGCAATCTATCTTAATCTGTCTATGCTGCAGTGTCTACTGTGCACACGCAGATTGATGTAAGCAATCTGTCTCAATCTGTCTATGCTGCAGTGTTTACTGTGCACACGCAGATTGATGAGAGCAATCTGTCTATGCAGCAGTGTCTACTGTGCACACGCAGATTGATGAAAGCAATCTGTCTCAATCTGTCTATGCTGCAGTGTCTACTGTGCACACGCAGATTGATGAGAGCAATCTGTCTATGCTGCAGTGTATACTGTGCACAGGCAGATTGACGATAGCAATCTGTCTCAATCTGTCTATGCTGCAGAGTCTACTGTGCACACACAGATTGACGAAAGCAATCTGTCTCAATCTGTCTATGCTACAGTGTCTACTGTGCACACGCAGATTGATGAGAGCAATCTGTCTCAATCTGACTATGCTGCAGTGTCTTCTATGCACACGCAGATTGATGAGAGCAATCTGTCTATGCTGCAGTGTCTACTGTGCACACGCAGATTGATGATAGCAATCTGACTCAATCTGTCTATGCTTCAGTGTTTACTATGCACACGCAGATTGATTTGAGCAATCTGTCTTAATATGTCTATGCTGCAGTGTCTACTGTGCACACGCAAATTTATGTGAGCAATATGTCTTAATCTGTCTATGCTGCAGTGTCTACTGTGCACGCGCAGATTGATGATAGCAATCTGTCTCAATCTGTCTATGCTGCAGTGTCAACTGTGCACACGCAGATTGGTGAGAGCAATCTGTCTCAATATGTCTATGCTGCAGAGTCTACTGTGCACACGGAGATTGATGAAGCAATCTGTCTATGCTGCAGTGTCTACTGTGCACACGTAGATTGATGAGAGCAATATGTCTATGCTGCAGTGTCTACTGTGCACACGCAGATTAATGAGAGCAGTTTATGAGTGCTGCTGAACTAGCTCACATTTATGGCGTTGCTGACCAAGCTATAAATGTTAGTTGTCAATAACATTTATTCGTAGTTAATATGTTAAGGAAGAATAACAAACTTTCTAGTGTATGCCACTTACAAATATGTTTTGACACTTTCCTGTATGACATTACAATGGTTTATGTAATTATGAGTTTTTGTACGTCTTTTATTGTACTGTTAGGGTGCGCTTGCGGGAGTTGTCCTGAGACCATGACCAAGTCTCAGCAAGGTTCTTTATGTGTAACCACAACCTATATTTCAATACACTGACATATTGGTCAGCACATACATAAATGTGTTAAAAAATGAATTGGAAATCGTTTGTCCAGCGATGTAAAAGCAAACGGTAATATTAGAGTAAATACATTTGACAGATAGAACTTAGAATAGCCACGAAAACACATTGTCGATACTCCTGCAAATAATGGTTAGGATCCCAATCGAACGATTAGAAAGAAGAATCCGTTGAATAATTTCCCTCTTCATATACACCTGTCTCCCACAATATTCTAAGATGTTCGCACTGAATACCTTTAGTTTCTATGGGAATGTTGTTTCAATTTACCTAACCTTTCTTCACTCAAATTGACGTCTCTAATCAAGAGTGGACCAATCTCCCCTGCACCATCTTCAGCTTACACTTCTTGTCCAGGGAGGCCGTTTCTTTCCCAATACCCAAGGAGATACAACCCAAGAAGAAAGGTGGAGGAGGCCGACGGTCGGCAGCCAACTATAAACGGCGGCCATCCTCCCTAAGCCGCACTTTATCGCCTTTACTGGCTTATGTATCCTGGCGTATCATTATCGAGCACCTTTAATCATTGCTTCCATGACTTTTACGGGTCGTTGCAAAGGTTCGCGCTGTGCACCATGTCCTCATCTACACCCTGAACGGGTAGGGCAGCAGTTGCTGTACACGACTATCATGTTAATCAGATCGAAGGCACGGTTGTCTGGATCACCCTTCAAAGCATGCACGGGATCACATACAGAAATGATTTCAATTCATCTAATGTATAAAAACGTTGATATAGCGCGGGTTGAAATTGAACTCATTTATTTCCAGCTGAATATCATGTTGAATTCTGTTAACACGAAGAAACCTCCGAGTGCAGAGTGTCAGTTTACATTGGCCATTAAACCGACCAAAATTTTAAGTTATTTAAACCCCAAACCAAAACATTCTCAACCGATGTGCCTGAGAGTTTACAGTGTTCTCGTACCAACAATAACCTACAACCACTGATTCTCGATGCTGAAGAACCTCTGAGTTCCCATCACCTCACGCCTAGCATCACCTAACGGGTGCCACTACCGCGACGCTTGTCTCCCGAGGCTCCACGACGCGACATCGACGGTGCGTGATGCCGCAGCCAGGGGCGACCCAATCCCTATTGAGATATTGACATTGATAAGATACTTTTTCCTGGCCTTATGGAGCCAGAGTTTTATGATGTGAAGGCCCCAATGTGTAATCCACGAGGCTGAGTCGGGGCCGATGGTATCATGACTAGAACGAAATATGCAGACACCGCATCAGTGTGCTTATCATGATAGGGAGCACCGCCTCTGCAGATATGATAATAGGTTGCAGGAATCAGCATTCGATAGCTCATATATATTTTTTATGTTCAGACTGTTCCTGATTATATATGTATATATTAACCTATATAAGCTAGATCTTATCACAAATGCACCACATCTATCATTTGGGGTAAAATGTATTGTGGAACAATGGTGTACAGCAGTACTGGGTGCACTGAAGAGTGTAAGCTGTCGGAACTTGGGTATGGTAGCTAACAGAAGCTTGTGTAAGGGGTAGTTGTTTGAACTGTGCTCACGGGGCTGAGACTCGGAAGCGAGAGAAAAAAGTTTAATGTTTTCGAGATTTGTTTGCGAGGGATGGCCGAAGTGACGCGGATGGATGTAGGATCAATGATGTCGTTGTCCGCAGAAAGAAGATGGTGAGGAAGCTAGTGGAACGAGTTGATTCCCCCTGTTCTGAGGTGATTCTGACACAAGGTGTGGATGGATGATATGAGATTGGTGAAAAGGGTGATATAAGCGGAGGTGAGTGGGCGTCGGCCCAGGGGAAGATCATAGTTGGTGTGGATGAATAGCTTGAAGCCGGCATTCGTGAAAAGATATACCAGAGTGGAGGTAGCAAAAGTGCGTGGAATGGATAGACTTGACTGTAGATTAATTGTGAATGAATGAGTTATAACGCGCTTGCTTGCCTTTAGCTGTCACGTTGCAAAACGGGTTAGACATGGGTAAAGGAGGGCACAGCATCTTTGATGCTGCAGGAGATACTAGTGAAAGGTGTCGGACCCTGCTGCTGACACTGACCACTGACCTCACTAATTACCCAAAGTGTGTGTTGTGGACTCCGAGTCGGACACTTAAGGGCTCTAAGGCTAAGTTTTGGTATGTGTGAGTGCGTGAGAGGATTGTGAAGTGCGGCTCACCGTCGGTTAGCACCCTTTTGGGGCTAGCCGTCGGTCAGCGCCCTTCTTGCAATAGCATTGTATCTGTTATGCAATGATATCGCAATTAAGTGAGAAACATTTCACACTATCGTACAGTAGCTGTATCCTTTTTTCTCCAGTAGAAGGAGCTATTCTCTGCCCTTAAAACATATCTCGTACATGATTCAAAGCGATGCGGCGATAATTAAACACTATCACGTATCTTGTTGAGGATACCTCAAAGTTCAAATAGTTTTATCACGTCTGTTCGAATAGGCTCATTGCGAGGACACCAAACTATTAGGTAATATCTAATGTAATAATATACTTATCGTCTTGCTACTGAAAGGTTTTCTCATGTTTGGGCGAACATGTAATTTCATACATTCCATACATTCATAAAATTCTTTTAAATATAGTCACGTTAGACGTTTCTTTACCACATTCGAGACGTTCCAGTTCAATTTTATTGACTCATTTCCTACCCGTGGTCTCGTCACGCTTCTATGCCCTTTTGTTGTTACTCCTACACATTGTCTTCTACCTCTGCCAAGCGTCATTAAAAAAATGTATTTAGGGAAGAGGCAAAATACATTTAGGTGAAGTATTTTTGCAGAGGATACGTAATTTACACAAGATGTGTTTGAAAAAAAGTTATCTACTGCTAATCTGTAATGATTATTGCGGTAGTTGTTACGCATATGCGGAAGCTTGATCGTGTAAAGTATGCGAAGAAACTCAACAATTGCTGCAGCGGCACTTGGTAATCACCCAAGTATTTGTGGAGAATTCTGTTCTTCATCTTGTTCCCAGTCGGACCTTGCAATCGGTGAGGCGAATGCATCACGAGCACATGTGAAAAGTTTGCACCCGAGTTGTGTTCGGAAGTTATATTTTGGGCAATACTCCTATTGAAAAAATCATCTTTCAACTAGGTCAAGACAAGTAAATGAGGAGTCGATGCATGGAGCCGTATGAATTGGTCAAACAGTTATGATGTTTATCTAAATGGTGAAGCTGTATAAGAAGACCTGTTATTAGGTCAATGATAGCAGAGGCCTATAGTTGATTATTTCCTAACATGTTGAGGGTACGTCTACTACGCGCCTCTAATCGCATCCAAAGCATGGATGCAAAAAGCAGTCGGGCGAAGGGCGGTGGCTTCGTAAGATAAGGTGATCTGTAACAGTGATTATCATAATATTTACTCTTTATTCAGATCATCTCGCGCCGAGGTTTTATGCATCAAGATCCTTGCTGATAAATATGTTATAACTGCAGTATAAGGCCAATGGTGATAAATGTTTGATAATGTATGCGCCAGTAGCGGTTTAGCTGCATAGAGAGGGCCAAGTGGTCTCTATCGAGAGGCCCTTCTTGGAATTGATCGACCACATTGGAACGATGCATCTTTCTCCAATAATGTGTGTACAAGGAGAGGTGGAGCGGATCGGCAGACAGAGGGGCTTTATTAGTAAATGATTAGAGAGTTAACATTATATCATCACGTGATGAGAGCATTTGATACAGCTTCCTGTATCGTCTGAATGAATTCAAAGTTATGATATCGATCAGCACGGGTGCAGATCGATCAAGGAAAATATTATCAGAGTGAATTCGCATTCTCAGAAGATTAATTTGAAAGTCGTTATTCACCCTAGAACTTTGCAAAAAGATTCAAGTGTGTTACTAGTTTTGTTCATGTTTTAAAACATCCTGGTACCCTTCTCTTCTCAACTCTGTAGCATTTCAAAATTGAGTTCATGTGTACCAATTCCACCGGATGATAGTCTAAGAGTTTTCGACTGTAAAATAATTGCAGGTGGTAGGCCTGCACCGTGTACCTTACCCTTCTCTTCTCAACCCTATCGCACTTCACAGCTGTGCAACAGGGTTCGGAAATATTTGTCGACAATAGAAATAATGGCCGATAAATGCATTAAAGTCAAGTAGTAAAAGACACATTCATGAAATGGTTGCAATTGGCTTCTCAGAATTTTTCTATCAGTGGCTGACACCGTATAATGATATAATTCGAGTTACTTAAGGGATTAATACAACTATATGAAGACTTGCTATTTGAAATGCCATCTCAGTTCTCAGGGCTGAGGGGAAGGGATAGGGGGGGGGAAGGTTGGGTGGGGAGTAATCACGCTAACCGGCAAATTTAAATTTTACTGTCTAGTTGCAAAGTTTGATGGTTTCTTTTGACAAACTTCATGCTATGTGAGGGTATGGAGTTCAAGGAAAGGCTGGAGAACGAGGATGGAGATTAGTGTTTACAAGTGTAAGAAGGCAACACCAGGGCTATTGGCCCAAACTTGGTGACCTTTTTATGGTAAGGAGGTTTGTTCTGGAGTAAATTGACAAGGAGAGCATAAGTGGTCTGATTAATTTCTGTACAAAAAGATCAAGAGAGAGTTTGTTGTTGGACGTCGCATTTAATGATGAGACTTGAAACAAATCAAATGAGCAACTGAAGAGAAAACCATCGAGCCACGATGTTAATTCGAGAGTGTCTCGGTTTCATCTCACGTTAAGCAATGCTGACCGCCGGTGTCTTTGCTGGACACCGTTTCGCAACGAGGAGGTACTGATGCCGAGCACCTTTTTTTACCGTGCTTGTGCCAATGCTGGGAACTATTTTTACTGTACAAGTGTCAATGTCGGCGCACCATTTTTGTTTGTCAACGAATATACTGGCACTAATGCCAGGGATGGTTTCCGAAGCCTGCTACACCCGACAGCTAACTAGCGGTGATTCTGGAACAATTTGTCAAGCTGTGACTTGAACGTTTATTGTATCGCTGTTTACAACTTCCTCTGAAGCTTGCAATTCTTCGGCAACTCTCTACCTGCAGATGTTACGCGTGATGTCGAGTGAGGAACGCTTACCAACGAGTTTGTATCCATTATTCATGGTCACTGTTTGCCCCTAGATGAAAATGCTCACTCGGTCGACGTTTTCCTTACTCTTCACAATTTTCCCCACTTCGATCACGTCACCTCTGACTCCATGCTTTTCTAGTCAATAAATATTCAAATGCGAAGTCTGTCTTCGTACAACTTTCTGCTCAGCGAAATGCTAAGTTTGGCATCTCTTCGTCAAGACATGGAGACCAGAATTGAACGGATTACTCGGGATGCGGTGTAACGAATGCCTTGTACATCTTAAGAATTCTGTTTATGATATTTGTCCAAGATACTGCGAGATATCCTGCCTAGCATTTTATTTCAATTTCTGGCGGCATCTTCACATTGATCGCTGCTTTTCAAATCGTTACTGATAACGACGTCTTTGTTACATTGCTAGCTGCTTTTTAAATCGTTACTAATGACGACGCCTAGGTCTATCTCTTCGGTGATAGGAAGCATTTCTAATGACGACGCCTAGGTCTATTTCTTCGGTGATAAAAAGCATTTTTTCCGACGTGAAATATTCGTACATGGGTTGTGATGACCTACGTGCATAACTACATTTGTCGACGTTGAATTTCATTTGCTCCTTTTCTGACCAATTAGCAGGTTTGTTCATGTTCAATTGTATCTGTGCTGACATTCAAGTTTTGTTTCTACATTGCCTCCTAGCTTATTATAGTCTGCAAACTTGCTCATGTTTTAAAACACGTTTCGATCGAGAACGCTTGTGAATATTATGAAGAGGCTTGGATCTAAAACGGATCCATGAGGCTCGCCGCTTCTGAAATTACCCCATGGGAGGGGGAGAAGTGCCATTGAGTACGACTCGCTGCCATCTGTCCGTGAGCCAACATTTTATCCAGGTATTTAGCTCTTCTCGAATACCGATGCTAAGCAATTTACTTACTAAGCTGTTGGGGAGAGGGGGGGCGGGGTTACCGAAAGCTTTGGAAAATCAAGGTATATGATGTCGATTGGAGATTTTGCGTCGTTAATTTTAGTTTTATTCATGAAAAAAAGTAGGTTCGTAGGTCAGGAACGATTTTGTCTAAAATCTTGCAGAAAGTCACCTATCAACTGGTTTGCTTCGGAGAATTCTGTAATTGCATCCGGAATCCAACTTTCCATCAATTTGCCAATGGCTGTGATGAGTCGAATAGGTCGGTAATCGTCGTGATTCTTTTGTCCTCTTTTTAAAAAAAAATGGGCTAACGCTGCCCTCTTCTATTGCGAGGGGCGAGTGCCATTGGTGAGTTTGGGTGAAAATTTTGGATAGCTATTCGGCGACTTCGTTCATAGTCTCCTTCAGCAGGCTGGAATGAACTTGATTTGAACCTGGTGATTTTGTTCAGGTTTTAAGAATTTATGGATTTCAAATTATTAAAGGGTACAAAATTTATTTAAGTGTAATGACGTGTTGGCAAACTGCATAATTACACTGATGATAAACTTTATATGGACTTATAATTTCGTGACTTTCAATTTATCGATGTATTTTGTAGTATAGTCAGGGAAAAAATTACTGTGCGGATACCTTCAATTCGTCTTTCTGCTGTGATATTCTGAGCATCAAAAATATCCAGATTCTTAAGCATATCTACAAAATCAAAACTTTGGTTTAGTAGGACACTCATTCTAGTGCCGTTCGTCCCTAGCTGACCATTATCGTTATCAAGAGGACCTCTTGCAGATCCTAATTTTTGTTTGCTCGAAATATAGCAAAAAAATTGTTTCAGATTAATTTTCGCGCTCGCCGCAATTTCGTTTTCAAAATCTTTCTTTTCATGTTTCAGGACCTTTGTTAGAACGCTTCTGCTGATCAGAAATTCGTTTTTTGCTGTCGTCATGTGGTGTTTTTGTTTTCACGGGTGCTTTGTCGTTTTGCCACTGAAGATGCTGCAATTTTCCTCTCCACTTCTTAGGTTGATTATCTGCTTATTGCTTTTTTTACGGGATATGCTCATGTTCAAAATTTGTAAGTGTAGTCAAAAAATGTATATTCGATTGTTTGATGTCACGTCCGAGGGTTATATTCGCTGACACCATTGCCTTCTTTGAGCCTTCAAACTTTGTTATTTCAACGTTACAGACTTTTGTTCATCGACTGTTTCAACTCGTATTCAATCGTAACACGGATACGCCTACTTCAACGTTCGTGACACAAGTCGCTTGCACTAAATAAAGTAGTAAGGATATTGCTACCTCTCATAGGTGTCGTTACGATTTGGGCCATGAACTTACCGTGAGCAAAATCAATCAGGCGTTGGGCAGTGGCATTGCATTCGTCTGTTTTCCAATCAATGTCAGGAATATTGAAGTTTCCAAGCACAATATTGTTTTGTGTGGTGACGACATCGACGAGGGTGTTGTAAAGATCGATATTATCTGCTACCGTTAGTGCTGGGGAGCGATAGACGAGGAAGATATGGCTCTGTATATTTACCGACTATATGTGTTGAGGGCATGAGGGAGTGGGTCAAAAGGAGTGGCGGCAGTTAGGAGAGTTGGGACTGAGTGGAGGAACAGGCGAGTGTAGGACAGTCAGATGGAGGTCGGTGAAAAGGAAGGTTAACGAACGTCGATCAAAACTAGTACCGATCAAGAAGGGCGCCGAGCGAGCAAGGCCGCGATCGCCCACTGACAAGCGGGCTGATCTATGCACCTATCAAGAAGGAGGCCGATTGACAAGAATGCTGATCAAGATCAAGAAGGGCACCTATAGCCAGTCGAGAAGGGCACTGGTCAGAAAAGTCACTGTTGAGAATAGCGTCTAATCGGCACCCTGTTGAGGGTGCCGATTGGGAAGGTCACCGGTACAGGAGGTCACCGGTCAAGCAGTGCTCCGTTCGAGAAGGGCACGGGTCGAAACAGACGCCGAACGATAACGGCGCTCGTCGAGAAGGGCGTTGGTCATGAACGGCAACGATCGAGAATGGCTAAACACTTATTTCCCCGGTCCCTTCCCATCCTCTACACTCCGTTGTCATCTTTTTCGATGCAAGTCAATAGAAGGTATTTTCTAAACTTCATAACGTACCGAAGAAGATTTTTCCATATCATGGATAAAAGGCCTAGTCTTGTTCACAGACAGATAGCTGCGACTATTTGAAAATTGGTAAAATCCCGACGTCGGGAGGAAGCTGTAAATCATAGTTTATCAAGTTACACCGTGTAAGGTGTCGTGGAGTCGTCACGTACCGTACAGGTAACTGCTGCCTCCCGTCTCCTATTTCATTTTGTGTGCACCCGCACCACCACTCGCAGCCCTAGCTGCACCACTACCCGCACCACCACTCAAAGCCCTAGCCGCACCACCACTTGCAGCCCTAGCTGCACCACTACCCGCACCACCACTCGCAGCCCTAGCCGCACCACCACTCACAGCCCTAGCTGCACCACTACCCGCACCACCACTCGCAGCCCTAGCCGCACCACCACTTGCAGCCCTAGCCGCACCACCACTCGCAACTTTAGCCTCACCACCACTCGCAGCCCTAGCCGCATCACAACTCGCAGTCATAGCCGCACCACGTACCACTCGCAGCCCCAGCCGCACCACCACTCGTAGCCCTAGTCGCACCAACACTCGCAGCCTTACCCGCACCACCACTCGCAGACCTAGTTGCACCATCACTCGCACCCCTAACCGCACCACCAACGCACCACCTATCGCAGCCCTAGCCGCACCACTACCCGCACCACCACTCACAGTCATAGCCGCACCACCACTCGCAGCCCTAGCCACACCACCATCCGCACCCCTAGCCACACCACCAACGCGAGCCCTAGACGCACCAGCTATCGCATCCCTACCCGCACCACCACTCGCAGCCCTCGCCGCACCACTACTTGCAGCCCTAGTCGCACCACCACTCGCAGCATTAGCTGCACCACCACTCGCAACCCTAGCCGCACCACCACTCGCAACCATAGGCGCACCACAACTCGCAGTCATAGCCGCACCACCACTCGCAGCCCCAACCGCACCACCACTCGCAGCTCTAGTCGCACCAACACTTGCAGCCCTAGCCGCACCACCACTCGCAGCCCTAGTTGCACCACCACTCGCAGCCCTAGCCAAACCATCATTCGCACCCCTAGCCGCACCACCAACGCGGCCCCTAGACGCACCACCACTCGCAGTCATAGCCGCACCACCACTCGCAGCCCTAGCTACACCAATATCCGCACCCCTAGCCACACCACCAACGTGGGCCCTAGACGCACCACTTATCGCAGCCCTAGCCGCACCTCCATCCGCAACACTACCCGCACCACCACTCGCAGTCCTAGCCACACCACCACTCGCAGCCCTAGCCACACCACCATCCGCTCCACTACTCGCACCACTACCTGCACCACTTCTTGCCTCACTACCCGCACCAATAACCGCACCACTACCCGCACAAAACCCACAGACACCGGTTTCAGTTTACGTCACAACTGAAACTTGAGTCAAAAGCTCACTATCCATTTATTGAAATGATCTGTTCGAATAATAGTTATGAAATCTAATCCAAATTCTACCAACTAAACTTTGCAATGCTACAAAAAAATATTCCATCTCAATTCTTGCAGGTGATTGTACATAATTAGGAACCGTATTTTATTTCGATGGTTGTCTTAGTCGTTGCTTTGAGAATGTCCTCTAACGGCTGTTTCATCAGTCAGCCTCAAAATTTTGATAATTTCCCTCCAGACAATTGAACCAATTTAAGTCGGCCGAACCAAATTCCGCGTTATTTAGGCAGGTCTTCAAACATCAGCATTACCATATCCGGTCATTATATTCACACAACTTCAAGTTTTTAAATGTAAAAATCTGCAATTATTGAAGTTGGTAAGTTCCAGTCTTTCCTAAAGTTAAATAGTTGTCACTCTTGCATCGACTATACCCTGGAAGGTAACCCTTTGAGGTCTTCTCAATAGGTAACTTTCAAAGGGGGGCCAATGGAAGGGAAGGAGACGAGGAGGGGGCTTAATGACCCTTAATCATCCCCCCGCGCCCTGTTTGGGGCAGCCAGGGTACCCTGTTTGGTCCTCGCTGGGGACCTAACCTCTCATTATGCCAAACTAGCCCCACTTGAAGGCCGTTCTGCAACCCGGGCCTACTGGCAAAATGGAGTAAGGGGTAGGACGGCTCAAGTTACTTCTGCTACAAAGGATGCGACCCATGCGTTACAACCCAGTTGAAGGGTCATACTACTACATTTGACATGTTTCACTTGGCAAGTGAGGTCTGCTTCTAAAAATACTCTTCATTGAGATCAATTAAATATATTGACTAAACGTCACACTGCAAGGCAAGGTCGCTCACTCATACTCGTAAAGTATGTTGGAACTGATGTATGAGTGAGTAGCGAGGCCGCTACCTCATACTATTAAAGTATGTTGGAACTGAGGTATGAGTAAGGGGCGAGGCCGCTCACTCATACAATTAAAGTATGTTGGAACTGGAGTATGAGTGAGTGACGAGGCCGCTCACTCAAACTAGTACAGTATGTTGGAACTGAAGTATGAGTGAGTGGCGAGGCCGCCCACTCATACTATTAAAGTATGTTGGTACTGAAGTATGAGTGAGTGGCGAGGCCGCTCACTCATACTAGTAAATTATGTTGGAAATGAAGTATGATTGAGTGGCGAGGTCGCAAACTCATACAAGTTAAGTATGTTGGAACTGAAGCATGAGTGAGTGGCGAGGTCGCTCACTCATACTAGTATGAGTGAGTGGCGAGGTCGCTCACTCATACTTGTAAGGTATGTTGGAACTGAAGTATGAGTGAGTGACGAGGTCGCTCACTCATACTATTGAAGTATGTTGGTACTGAAGTATGAGTGAGTGGCGAGGCCGCTCACTCATACTAGTAAATTATGTTGGAACTGAAGTATGATTGAGTGGCGAGGTCGCAAACTCATACAAGTTAAGTATGTTGGAACTGAAGCATGAGTGAGTGGCGAGGTCGCTCACTCATACTAGTATGAGTGAGTGGCGAGGTCGCTCACTCATACTTGTAAGGTATGTTGGAACTGAAGTATGAGTGAGTGACGAGGTCGCTCACTCATACTATTGAAGTATGTTGGTACTGAAGTATGAGTGAGTGGCGAGGCCGCTCACTCATACTAGTAAATTATGTTGGAACTGAAGTATGATTGAGTGGCGAGGTCGCAAACTCATACAAGTTAAGTATGTTGGAACTGAAGCATGAGTGAGTGGCGAGGTCGCTCACTCATACTAGTA
>SDVV010018642.1:0-13710 GCA_016164225.1 Gammarus roeselii
ATCGTTATGGTATTCATGTTTAGTAGTATCGTTATGGTATTCATGTTTAGTAGTATCGTTATGGTATTCCTGTTTAGCAGGATCGTTATGTTATTCATGTTTAGTAGTATCGTTATGGTATTCATGTTTAGTAGGATCGTTATGGTATTCATGTTTAGGAGGATCGGTTTGGTATTCATGTTTAGTAGGATCATTATGGTATTCATGTTTAGTAGGATCGTTATGGTATTCATGTTTAGTAGGATCGTTATGGTATTCATGTTTAGTAGGATCGTTATGGTATTCATGTTTAGTAGGATCGTTATGGTATTCATGTTTAGTTGGATCGTTATGGTATTCATGTTTAGTAGGATCGTTATGGTATACATGTTTAGTAGGATCGTTATGGTATTCATGTTTAGTAGGATCGTTATGGTATTCATGTTTAGTAGGATCGCTATGGTATTCATGTTCAGTAGGATCGCTCTGGTATTCATGTTTAGTAGGATCGTTATGGTATTCATGTTTAGTAGGATCGTTATGGTATTCATGTTTAGTAGGATCGTTATGGTATTCATGTTTAATAGGGTCGTTATGTTATTCAAACTCGAAGTCAACATTGTTTTGCCCATCGCCTGCATGTTGTCAGTTTTACTTGAAGTGAAATTACCCTGTCAAAACTGAAGAGGATGTCATATTAAGATATTAATTATTTATATTTTTTCCACGCATTCGTTGGAATCGTCGTTTAAAATACGTTCAATCAGTTAAATCATGTTTCCCGCCACAAATAACGACACAATGATTATCTTATTATTGAAGCTTCCGATAGTAATAGTTTTTTAAGATAGCTTATTAACTTCAATTATATAATTTTACTGGTCACATAATGTTCTATTGGTTTTATCGGGCTTTTCCATAGAACATGCGATTATTTCTTGTTCCTTTTTTGTTAATAAAGCGAATTTATCAAATGCATTTACAAATGCAAGCATTGCCCATGAAAGCTCTGACTGCATTCCAACATCGAGCTCAAAGAATGATGTGTGCTGGTGAGCTGTGTGATTGAGAGCGTTGTGTTGGATAGCTGTGTGATGGAGAGCTTTGTGTTGGAGAGCTGTGTGCTGGTGAGCCGTGTGATAGAGAGCGTTGTGATGGAGAGCTGTGTGATGGAGAGCTTTGTGTTGGAGAGCTGTGTGATTGAGAGCTTAGTGTTGGAGAGCTGTGTGATTGAGAGCTTAGTGTTGGAGAGCTGTGTGATTGAGAGCTTTGTATTGGAGAGCTGTGTGATTAAGAGCTTAGTGTTGGAGAGCTGTGTGATTGAGGGCTTAGTGTTGGAGAGCTGTGTGATTGAGAGCTTAGTGTTGGAGAGCTGTGTGATTGAGAGCTTAGTGTTGGCGAGCTGTGTGATTGAGAGCTTAGTGTTGGAGAGCTGTGTGATGGAGAGCTGTGTGATTGAGAGCTAAGTGTTGGAGAGCTGTGTAATTGAGAGCTTAGTGTTGGAGAGCTGTGTGCTTGAGAGTTTTGTGATGGAGAGCTGTGTGATGGACAGCTTTGTGATTGAGAGCGTTGTGATGGAGAGCTTTGTGATGGAGAGCTTTGTGATGGAGAGCTTTGTGATGGAGAGCTGTGTGATGGAGAGCTGTGTGATTGAGAGCGTTGCGATGGAGAGCTTTGTGATGGAGAGCTTTGTGATTGAGAGCGTTGTGATGGAGAACTGTGTGATTGAGAGCGTTGTGATAAAGAGCTGTGTGATGGAGAGCTGTGTAATGGAGAGCTGTGTGATGGAGAGCTGTGTGATTGAGAGCTTCGTGCTGGAGAGCTTTGTGATGGAAAGCTGTGTGATTGAGAACTGTGTGATTGAGAGCTGTGTGATTGAGAGCTGTGTGATTGAGAGCTGTGTGATTGAGAGCTTCGTGATGGAGAGTTTTGTGATGGAGAGCTGTGTGATGCAGAGCTTTGTGATGGAGAGCTGTGTGATTGAGAGCTGTGTGATTGAGAGCTGTGTGATTGAGAGCTGTGTGATTGAGAGCTCTGAGATTGAGAGCTTTGTAATAGAGAGCTTTAAAGGACAGGGCTCTCCGATGGAGTACTTTGGGATGGATAGGTTTACGATGGAAAGCTCTGCTCTGGAAACTTTTGTACTGCAGAGTTTCGTGATGAAGAGCTCTGTGATAGAGAGCTCTCTGACGGGTTACTCTGAGACGGACTTATAAATCTGTGGCTGAAAGCACGGTGGTGGAGAGCACTTTGTTGGAGAGCACTGTGGTGGAGAGTACTGTGGTGGAGAGCACTGTGGTGGAAAACACTGTGGGGCAGAGCACTTTGGTGGAAAGCACTGTGGTGGAGAGCACTGTGGTGGAGAGCACTGTGGTGGAGAGCACTGTGGTGGAGAGCACTTTGGTCGAGAGCATTTTGGTGGTAAACACTGTGCGGTAGAGCACTGTGGTGGGAGAGCACTGTGGTTGAGAGCGCACTGTGGTTGAGAGCACTGTAGTGGAAAGCACTGTTGGGGAAAACACTGTGTTGGAGAGCACTGTGGGGGAGAGCACTGTGGGGTAGAGCACTGTGGTGGATAGCCTTGTGGTGGAGAGCACTGTGGTCGAGAGCACTGTAGTGGAAAGCACTGTTGTTGTAGAGAGCACTGTAGGGGAGAGCAGTGTGATGGAGAGCACTGTGGGGGAGAGCACTGTGGTGGAGAGCACTGTGGTGGAGGGCACTTTGCTGAGGAGCTCGGTATAAGCGTGATGCAAACATAGACACACAGCCTCTATTATGGAGGGTGGTAAAAACAGGAAATCACAGAGCGGATGAGGCATCCGTTTTCTCTACCGCATGACAGCAGCCATTGCATCCGATCTCTCTACCACATGACAGCAGCCATTGCATCCGATCTCTCTACCACATCACAGCAGCCATTGCATCCAATCTCTCTACTACATGACAGCAGCTATTGCATCCGGCCTCTCTGCCACATGACAGCAGCCATTGCATCCGATCTTTCTACCACATGACAGCAGCTATTGCATCCGATCTCTCTACCACATGACTGCAGCCATTGCATCCGATCTCTCTACCACATGACAGCAGCCATTGCATCCGATCTCTCTACCACATGACAGCAGTCATTGCATCCAATCGCTCTATCACATTACAACAGCCATTGCGTCCAATCCCTCTACCACATGACAGCGGTCATTGCATTCAATCTCTCTACCACATGACAGCAGCCATTGTATCCGATCTCTCTACCACATAACAGAAGCTGTGGCATCCGAAATCTCTACCTCATGACAGCAGCCATTGCATCCGATCTCTCTACCACATAACAGCAGCTATTGCATTAGATTTCTCAACCCCATGACAGCAGCCATAGCATTTGATCTCTTTTTACCACATGACAGCGGCCATTACATCCGATCTCTCTATCACATGACAGCGGCCATTGCATCCGATCTCTCTACCACATGACAGCAGCCATTGCATCCGATCTCTCAACCGCATAACAGCAGCCATTGCATCCGATCTCTCTACCACATGACAGCAGCTAATGCATCTGATCTCTCTACCACATAACAGCAGCCATTGTATCTAATCTCTCTACCACATGACAGCAGTTATTGCATCCGATCTCTCTACCACATGACAGCAGCTATTGCGTCCGATCTCTCTACTACATGACAGCAGCTATTGCATCCAATCTCTCTACCACATGACAGCGGTCATTGCATCCGATCTCTTTTCCACATGACAGCAGCTATTGCATCCGATCTCTCAACCACATGACAGCGGCCATGGCATCCGATCTCTCTACCTCATGACAGCAGTCATTGCATCCGATCTCTTTACCACATGACAGCGGATATTGCAGCCGATCTTTCTACCTCATGACAGCGGATTATGCATCCGATCTCTCTACCACATGAAAGCAGTCATTGCGTCCAATCTCTCTACCACATGACAGCGGTCATTGCATCCGATCTCTCTACCACATGACAGCAGCCATTGTATCCGATCTCTCTACCACATTACAGCAGCCAATGCATTCGATCTCTCTACCACATGACAGCAGTCATTGCAGCCGATCTCTCTACCACATGACAGCGGCTATTGCATCCGATCTCTCTACCACTTGAGAGCAGCCATTGCATCCGAACTCTCTACCATATGACAGCAGTCATTGCATCCGATCTCTCTACCACATGACAGCGGTCATTGCATCCGATCTCTCTACCACATGACAGATGCCACATTGCAGGGGCTGAAACCCAAACGTGAAGCACCAGAGACTGGCACTGGTGGACGGGTATGTTCTCTACTCATCCACCGCCCAAGTCGGTAAAATATAATTATTAAATAACATCCCGTTTCTTTGTCCGGTCGCGTCGAGGTTAATTTAAACACAATATTCCATGTTTACCTTAGAGTATTAACAACGAAGTCAGTTGCTGCGTTTTTGTTTGCTCCGGGCGTGTTACAGTTTGAAGGAGCGCGACGATGCATCCAGAGGAACTTCAGTCACTTCGGGGCTTTTATTTCACTAACAATCTTTCACTCGAATTTATTCCTTCCATAAAATGGGGAATGCCATATTCGTGATCGATTGAACATTGATTTTCAATGATTTACGCGTATATGACCTGCACCAAGAATTTGAGAACATTGGTCAGAGCAGGTAATCTCTCCCTCAATATTTGTAGCTAAGAAGCAACATCGGGAAAACTTTTCCTCGCAATCCTCCTACACCACGGAGGGGGACCTGCTCTCATATGAATAAGTCCCCTCTTCAATATGGGGGAATACTCGTTATATTCCAGCCTAGTGGAGGTTCTGCAGTTCCTCCATGTATGGAATATTTCAATTCGTGGCCCTTAACAGTCATTTTATGTTATGCAAACGTTATTGAAATAATCGTTTCTGATTTGACTGGGCCGTCTGAAATATCGTAATGCATGGTTTATTTTATACGTCGATAAACGACTACCTAAACCAAAAAATATTGATTTTCTATCTCTAGGTAGGGGCTCACCCTAAACAACCAATACACCATCACCCCCTTCACACCATCACCACACCATACCAACCACCCACCACACCATCAACCGTCCACCCTCTCACCTCCAGGACTATTTCACCACCACCACACTATCACCACACCACACCATCACCCCCACAACTCCATCACTCCCACCCACCATCACCACACCACACCATCACCCCACCACTCTAACACTCCCACCCCACCATCACCATACCACACCATCACCCCACCACTCTATGACTCTCACCCCACCATCACCATACCACACCATCACCCCACCACTCCAACACTCTCACCCCACCATCACCACACCACACCATCACCCCACCACTCTAACACTCCCACCCCACTAAAAAGCAAAATCACCCAATCTCTTACAAATGGCTCTTGCCCTGTCTTCGTGGAGAGGTGCTGCAGCAATTACCGACTAATTAGTCATACCTCAGTCCTTGATAAGTTGTTTTTGACTTTGAGTACTGTTAAAATTACAGAGTTCTTAGGAACAAGCAATTTGACAGCTGACTCTCAGCCCGGCATTAGACACAATCGTTCCCATCTGACGAACCTGTTGCTATTCTTCAAGATTCTCAATAAAATTCACTACGATAGATCTCCAATCGATATTATAAACATTGATTTTTAAAAAGCTTCGGACAAAGTCCTTTTTACACGCTTAGTTAGTAAATTTCACAGCATCGGTATTCGAGACGAGTTATATAACTGGATTAACTCTTGACTCACGGGAGACGGCAACGAATCGTACTTAACGAAGCCTCCTCCTCTATGAGTAACACCACAAGCGCCTTGCCTCAAGGATCTGTCTTAGGTCCAATCTTTTTCAAAAAATTCTTAAGTGATCTCGATGAAACGTGTTTTAAACATTAGCAAGTTTGCAAACAACATTACGCTCGAAAAATAAGTGCAAACAGAACTTGTTTGTAAGCAGATTCCCTTAGACTTGAATACAAATTTTGATTGGTCAGAAAAGTGGCAAATGAAATTCTGTGTCGACAAAGGTGTAGTTATGCCCATTGGCCATCACAACCCCATCTACGAATACTCCCTATCGGTGAAAAACTGAGTCTCGGTACCGAAGAGAGATATCTGGGTGTCATCGTTGGTAACGATTTAATAAATAGCAAGCAATGTAACGAAGCTGCAAAATGACATATAAAATGTTAGACATGATTTCCCACCCTATCTCGTAACACTGTATTCTTAAGTAATTGTTCTACAATGCATTTGTTAGACCGCATCTCGAGTATTCTATCCAATTCTGGTTTCCATGTGTTAGATGGACGTTGTAAAATTTGAGAAAGTTCAACGTAGAACAACCAAACTTATCCCTGCGCTACGCAATAAATCGTACGAAGACTGACTTTGGAAACTCAACCCTAATTCGCTGGAGAAGCATCGAGTTAGAGGTGATATGATCGAAGAGTGAAAGATTATGGAGGGCAAGGAAAACATCGACCAGACGTATCTGTTTACTATAGAGGTGATCAGGGAAATTGCTTAGAGAATCGTGGGTTGGCGTTTTACACTCGACATAACACGATCGTGGGTTTGCGTTTCACACTCGACATAACGCGATCGTGAGTTGGCGTTTTACACTCGACATAACGCGATCGTGGGTTGGCGTTTTACACTCGACATAACGCGATCGTGGGTTTGCGTTTCACACTCGACATAACGCGATCGTGGGTTAGCGTTTCCCACTCGACATAACGCGTAACTTCTTTAAGTGATGAGTTGTCGATGGAGGGAAGTTTTTAGCAGCAAAACTATCGAAACGTTCGAATTACGAGTCGACAAATGTCATCAACATGACGTTATTTAGCTTCGTGGTGTAGCCCGTCTAGCACGAATCAGAAACAGTTGCCGACATCAGTTCCAACAAATTAGTAAGAAATATGTTTGGCACTGACTCCAGTACGGTTAAAATTACGTGCCCGATTGGGGGTACTATTGGCGCCCATCATTGGTACCTACCTACTCGATGGAAAACGGTGTCCAGCAATGACACCGGTCACCTTGCTTTAACGAGGAATGAAACTGTGACAATCACAAATCAACATCTGTTTGTTGATGGATTTCTCATCAGGTACTGGTTTGATTTGTTCGAGTCATCGTTCAATGTTATTTCCTGCGACAACCTTTCCCTTTCGTGATCCTTAACTGCAGATGCTACAAAGATGCTTGATGCTCTCTCTTTGACGTTCTACTTCAGAACCAATCTCAGGACTATTTAAGGGCAATCCTGTTTGGACTAGAAAACCTGTTGTTGTCTTCTAACACTTGTGAACACTTGTAAAACACCATCGTTCGAGCCACAACATCACCCCCACTGCACCATCACCCGTATTCCATCGTTAATCAACCACACCATCACCCTCACCCCACCATACCGTCACCGTACCAAACCATCCCCCCACCACACCATCCCCCAACCACAATATCACCCCACCACACCATCACCCCATCACACCATTTCCCTATCTAACCATCACCCCACCACAACATTACCCCACCACACCATCACTCCACCACACCATTACCCGACCACGCCATCCCCCACCACCATCCCCCAACCACAATATCACCCCACCACACCATTACCCTATCACACCATCACCCCATCACACCATTACCCCACCACACCATTACCCCACCACACCATTACCCCACCACGCCATTACCCCACCACACCATCACTCCATCACACCATTACCCCACCACACCATCACCCCACCACACCATCACCCCACCACACCATCACCTCACCACAACATCACCCCACCACATCATTACCTTACCACATCATCACCCCACCACACTATTACCCCACCACACCATCGCCCTCAAGTTGTTGCCAAGCGTTTCACACTCGATATCACGCGCAATTTCTTCGCGTATAGGGTTGTTGAAGAATGGAACTGACTTCCCGCGGAAGTTGTGAACAGCGATAAAATCGAAAAGTTTAAGTCACGGACCGACAAATTCTATCAAAATCGCCGTTAAAAAGCTCCCATCTATAGCACTTTCATCAGCATATTCGTAAAAAAAAGTGTCTGGCATTGACACCCCTACAGTTTAATTAGTGCCCGGCATTGGCACTAGCACGGTAAGAAAGGTGCCCGGCATTGGTACCTGCTCGTTGCAAAACGGCGTGCAGCAATGACACCGGTCAGCATTGGTTTAACGAGGAATGAAACTGTGACAATCTCAAACCAACACCGTGGGTAGCTGGCGTTCTCTTCAGGTGCTGATAGGAATTGTTTCGAGTGCCATTGTTAGATGCTATTTCCTTCTACAAACTTTCCTTTTCTTGATCTATTAAAAACCGAAAATACACAGACACAAGATGCTGTCTTAGACGTTCTACTTCAGAATTAATCTTTTTGCTATCAAAAGCCACCCAGTTTGAGCCAAAAGGCCTGTTGTTGTCTTCTTATACTTGTAATCACTTGTAATCACCACACCGTCACCCAACCACACCATCACTCCAACACACCGTCAGCCCACCACACCATCACCCCACCACACCATCACCCCACTACATCATTATCCCACCACACCATTACCCCACCACACCATCCCCCCACCTCGCTATCACCCCACCACACCATCACCCCACCACACTTTTGCCCCACCACACCATTACTCCACCACACCATCACCTCACCACACTATCACATCACCAAACCATCACCCTCACCCCACCACATCGTCACTCCACACCATCACAATCATCCCACAACACCGTCACCCCACCACATCATCCTCCACCTCCATATCACTCCAACACACCGCCACCCCAGCACACCATCCTCCACCACCATATCACTCCAACACACCATCAATCCATCACACCATCACCATATCACACCATCACTTCACCACACCGTCATCCCACCACACCTTCACCCTACTCCACTATCACCCCACCACACCATTAGCCCACCACACCATCGCCCCATCACACCATCACTCTCACCCCACCACACCGACACCCCACCACACCATCACCCTCACCCAACCACACCGTCACCGCATCACACCATCACCCTCACCCCGCCACACTATCACTCCAATACACCATCACCCTATCCACTATCACCGCACCACACAAACACTGCCACCTCACCATCAACCCAAGCACACCCTCACCACCACCTCACTATCACTCTCTCCACATCATCACCCTTACCCCACTATGACCTCCACCATATCGCCTTCCCCACCAAAACACCACCCCACAACACCATCACTCACACCATCATCCTCTCCACACCATTACCTAAGAACAACCCAATCCCACCACACCATCACCACCACCGCACCATCACCCCACCACACTATCACTCTCACCTCACAATCGCCCTGCCCCTTCACCATAACCCCATCTCACCATCACCACTATCACACCATCACATCCACTACCCCATCCCGACCGTCGTTCCTCACCACCACTTGCCACAGATGGCGACAGCTGGGCGCCGTAACCTGGCAACCTCATGGCTCTACTGCACTGAGATGGTGGGCTAAGCCACAGTTTATGGTTAGGAGAAGGCAACAACATAGAGGCAGAGAGAGCCTTTGTCCCCCTTGTTGGAACAGGGCAGCTATGCGCTGAGATGGTGGGCTAAGCCACAGTTTATGGTGAGGAGAAGGCAACAACATAGAGGCAGAGAGAGCCTTTGTCCCCTTGTTGGAACAGGGCAGCTATGCGCTGAGATGGTGGGCTAAGCCACAGTTTATGGTGAGGAGAAGGCAACAACATAGAGGCAGAGAGAGCCTTTGTCCCCCTTGTTGGAACAGGGCAGCTATGCGCTGAGATGGTGGGCTAAGTCACAGTTTATGGTGAGGAGAAGGCAACAACATAGAGGCAGAGAGAGCCTTTGTCCCCCTTGTTGGAACAGGGCAGCTATGCGCTGAGATGGTGTGCCAAGTCACGGCTTATGGTGAGGAGAAGGCAACAACATAGAGGCAGAGAGAGCCTTTGTCCCCCTTGTTGGAACAGGGCAGCTAATTGTTGCTTTAATAGACTGGTATAGGAAGCTAATAAACGAACTCCTTCTTAGTAGGGAATTTCGTAACAATGGCAATCGAAATAGGATCGAAGTCCATTTTTGACTGCACATGTTGCCGACCCATTTGCTCCATTACTGGACGCAAGAAGCATGATGTTTAAAAAACAGTAATTTCTAACGCTAGAAGTCTGAATGCCGAACAATTTCATCATGAGCGGCTTTTGTTAATATGTCATCTAGCCTGTACTTTGAAGAGAATGAATCCAAATTACACAATGGAAGGGAGTGGAAACTATGAATGGAAGTGAATTAATTAAGAAAGACGTTTCAAGTAGCCCTACTGTGGTCATTGCGGCATTCACCGGCTTCAATTGAATAATAGTTATCGCAGTTTATTGTAGTCGTTATATTGTAGAGTCTATCGCAGCTTACTGTAGTCGTGATATTGGGGGGCTTATCGCAGCTTACTGTAGTCGTGATATTATGGAGCTTATCGCAGCTTACTGTAGTCGTGATGTTGGTGAGCTTACTGCAGCTTACTGTAGTCGTGATACTGTGGAGTTTAATTATTCAGCAACATATAGCCTCAGAGAACGTGCACAACTATTGAGTGCAGTTGAACTGGGTTGCGTGTTTCAGGATTTTTTTTCGGTAAAATTGCTGAGAAGTATACTGATATATACTGGGCTATACTGAGCTATAGCAACACCGTGAGGACAATCTCAGCCCCCTTTTACTTCACCTGTCGGATTTGTCCACCAAAAGTTTCTTCTCACACACCCTCACCGAACTCATCCTCTAAAGCTGCTTAGACCGTCCATCCGAGTCTATTTTTCCCCAGGAATCCTCCCAACGCCTCCCACACATTGCTTTTGAAGGCGCGATCACGGCCTCACCCTTTATTTTTGTCATGAGACCATCCATGAATAATTCTTCCTTTCTTACCGTTACTCCAGATCCCATCGAAAAGCACCCTCTGTTTTCACCCGCAAGAGGCAATGCCTCCATTACCGCGCCCCTGGATGCATGAAGCCCCGGCGAAGTCACTATGGCGGTCAAAAGCGACCAATAGGTGGAGTTGAAATTGAAGTTTACAGAAATTAAAATTATTGGAATTTCTTTCCTGTTCTTCCATTGGTCGCTTTTGACCGTTATTTTTAGGGCACCGAGGCTACACCTAGACACGGAGGTTTAGAATTCACTGCACGGGTGTGGAAACTTCCTCAGGTCCCCACGAGACCGCATAGCGCTCATCACTCGGTTCTTCATCCCTCACCACCGCCGCAGTCTTCAGGATGTCACCCCCATTCTCTTCAAGGTGCTTCCCCTCGGTTCAAGGTGCCTTCTCTACCCCAATGTGTCAGACAGTCCCGCTAACAGAGCTTGGTAAAGTCGTTAATGTTCTTGAGGGGCCGGCAAGGGTCTCGATGTTCGCACCAAATTACCTATAAAAGTCGAGCCGTCCCAGGGTCTCTGACAATCAGGCCGATGATGGATTACTGGGCCCACCCTCTCCCTTCCTCTTCCTTTCACCTCTCCTTTATTTTGATTGTTGGCTTGTCGCGGCAGGGCCTCAAAAGAGTCTTGTCACAGGTTTTGTAATTTAAAATAACACGTGCAGGGATAAGAACAAAATATTTCAGAACCCAGCGAAATTCAATGAAGGAGCTTTGAAAAATTGTGGGTTATTTTTTCGATGGTGTACACATTTTCACGTGAGGGCAAAAGCATCGTACCCACAGTGATGGATATATTTGGACCTCGATCCATCAAAATTGTGTGACCAAGATTATTTTTCTATACGGCAACCTTCGAAGTTCTTTCACATGACAAGTTTCAACACCTGACAAGTTCGAACACCTGACCAGTTCTTGCGCCTGATAAGTTCTGACATCTGACAAGTTCTTACTGCTGACCTATTCTAACACCTGAGAAGTTATAACACCTGACAAGTTCTAACACCTGACAAGTTCTAACACCTGACAAGTTCTAACACCTGACAAGTTCTAACACCTGACAAGTTCTAACACCTGATAAGTTCTAACACCTGACAAGTTCTAACACCTGACAAGTTCTAACACCTGACAAGTTCTAACACCTGACAAGTTCTAACACCTGACTACACCAATTGTCGGTAGAATTAATTTCCTTCCAGCATTTCACTGCAGCGTCATCAGATTCATACTTGTTATTTATCCTAATTTGTATGAATATTTTTGGGCCTAATTACTGTTCCTGTTTTTTTTCTCTCCCGGCAGGACCGACCGGCATCAGTGGCACCACAGCACCCCTTCCAGTCATGACGTCAGCACTACAGGGCGCTGTCACCATTTTGCTCCTTGCCGCCATCTTGTCGTCTGTACGAGATGCAGGTGCCCAGGTAATGATTGACGACGTAATGAGGAACTAATATAAGGGTGGCCTGCCATTTCTAACCAGGGTATTTGAAACCGCACTATACTGAAATTAAATGCAGTGCTTAATTGTTTGATTGAGGTGATATGTATCCCTTATCTGTCCGGATAGACATATGTGCAGACGCGCAGCCATTTTCACCTCGTTTGAACGGGGCTAATGATATACTGGCACAGAGAGGGGAGGTGACCAATCTCCCGGCCCCAAGATCGCAGTGTCTTTGAAAATGCTCGAACTCGTAACATGCAGCACCAGAGGCTGGCACTGTTCTCGTTAAATGAAAAAAAATCTGCAATTTGTATTAATTAACAGTGATTTCACCATGGGACAAAATTTAGTTCGCTACCAAGATTGGGTCTCACGTCGCTAGCAGCCGGACGAGTCTTGATCGCTGGTCCTCGGCCATCCAACTTTTACCAAAAAGGATGGATGGAGAAAAACGTTCTCTCTGGACAAGTTTGTGCGGTCATTGGTCCCATTTTATTTGATGGTAATTTGAATATTGACGGTTACCTAGATACGGTTCTAAGAGAAACAATTCCGCAATTGCAGGTTATACACAGGGAATTTGGTGACTGTAAGACGAAGCTCCAGCACACAGGAAACGCTTCGTGAAAGAATATTTGCTGACAACATTCTAGCAAATAATGATTTGAATAAACTATGACATTGAAGGGCCTAGCAGCCAGATTTGACTCCTTGGGATTTATCTCTGTCGAGTCATCTAGAAGGCAGGGTCTTTGCAAAACCATCCACACATTGAAGGGCCTAGAAGCCAGATTTGACTCCATGGGGTTTATCTTTGTCGAGTCATCTAAAAGGCAGGGTATTTGTCTTTGTCGAGTCATCTAGAAGGCAGGGTCTTCGCATAACCACCCACCGATTTGGATGATTCGAGAACTCGCCTCACAACGGAAATTGATTTGTTGAGAACCTATACCAGTTCTGAAAAAAATTGACTGGCATCGATGCGAGTTAGAACCCAAAGTTTCAATTATAGAAATGGCAGACATGTTGAAGGCTATGGGGTCTAAAAAAAAGGTTTTATTTGGCTTTGAAAAAATTGGTTATAGGACTTTTTATTACTTTAAAGCAAATACTAGGAACAAATTCACGATGTCACCCTTCTCAATGAAGTTATTGAATTTGTACTGTGCGTAAACTTTTCTGAAGAACACTTTATATGTAGATATATATATATACGTATATATATATATATATATAATGTATATATATATATTA
>SDVV010018643.1:0-13709 GCA_016164225.1 Gammarus roeselii
CTAACGGCTAAAGGGCGTGTCCTCGGATTTACTGGTGTCCCATTGGCACCCAAGTTATTTTATTATTTTTATAATTAACACATGGCCCTCATACAATTCTATAGCAGGCACCGAAATGCTGACCTTTCCACTTGTTGTACAGTCACAAATGGCCTACACTTACAACGGCTCTCGTCTATGCAACCTAACCCGGGACAGACGTTATCCTAACTGACACAAGAAATGCTGACGTCTCCACTTGATTGACAAGCACAAATGGCCAACACTTACAACGGTTCTCGTGCGAGTAGAAGAAATACACAAAACGTACAGACTTAAAACTAGGCATCAATGTAGATATCAACACGACGGAGTTATTTAGTACAACAAAACTATCCTACGCTTACAGAAGTACAGTTTGGAATCCTACCCAGGGCCCGTAGTCGCTGACAGCAGCGACTATACATGAATATAAATAAAGCGATATGCAAAGTGTATAACAATCATTGTCAGTATAATTCCTTCTATACTGACGAACGAGTATGACGAAACAATTATTTAAAAGTGACATGTCTATTTCTAGTCACTTCTCATATGTTCCAGTTACCGATAGTTAGACAAAGAAAAATTGTATGCTGAATATCAATCCAAACAAATTGAAGTCGGGATATAAAATAGAACTATAGCTCAAATACAATTAAGACATTCAAAGTTGAAACTGATCTCATACAAAGCATTTCTTCATACAAGATCCGTTTGAATTACAAATATGTTCATTACGAGTGCAGTAATTAAGACGGGAAGCAATTCATTTGCGCAGTGGTAGTTGATTTAAAAGTACAACTTATACTTTTTGTAGACGTTTCTGTCTAACATCTTTGAGTCATATAACTACCGGGGATACGCAAACATCACTATTATAAGCTTGGGTCATGAGCTGTATGTTATCTTTGTCATAGGCCTGTGCATTCATAATAAAGTTCACAATTTTTTTTTAAATTTAGAACAAGCTTTTATGTTTAAGTTGTGTTTTGTTGTCTAATCAACGCGGTTTTTCAACGTTGAACGCGGAATGAGAATAATCATAAAAACTTTATTAACAATCAACAAGGGCATAGCATTACATTGGAGACATCTTATTTTAGGGTAACAATGGGAACTAAGTTATAAAATTACCGCACACAATTACAAATAGGTTAATGCAGTGAGCGCATCACCAGAGCAGATTGCAATGAGGATTTCATTTGAGGAACTCATAACTTGAGTCATAAGGCTTTGTGCTGCTTTACGGGCTAGTATTTTGATGTGATCTGACTGGTTTCCAGTAAAAATCCTGCTTGCTGACGTCGAGCGAGGGACCTACAACAACCTTCTAAATGTGTCATTATAACTCACCGTCAATTTCCTCACGCTTCATTGGAAGTATTGTCTGCACAGCATGTATCTATGTATTTGTATGCATGTATATATGTACATATATATGTATGTGTGTGTGTACATGCATGTATATTGATCTGCCTATCATAAGTTTGCAATGCTTAACTCAGAGCCATTTTCGCAGCACACCTTGTAGCTTTATGTTATTCGGAGAACAATTGTTCAACCTGTAGTCAAATGCCTGGTAATGCCCGTGTATTCCGATCTAGGTGTTTGTTACCTGAACGCATTTGTCGTTATGCAACGCAGATTAAACTTGAATACCTGTCAAACAAAGCAAAACGTAGATATATCTGGACCAGATGCACAAAAGTGACATAAAATCTATCCAAAAGTTCTTGTCTACGAGATTTTTAGGCTGTTGCAGGAACTTCAATGTAGTACTCATTTGTTTCTTGATAATATTGTGCTATCTATTTTTGGGTGATTTTAGTTCCAAGGCATATTTGTAACACATCAGAATACCTTGAGTCTTCTCGTGAATAAAGGATTTTTTTTTGTAAAGGCACAATAGAATAGACCGTACATTGCCTCACGGGTTAGAAGTACGCGCCTTTGAGTTAGGTTCGGTTCGGTTGTAATGGTTCTGATAGGACACTCTTAACGTAGCCTCCGACCTTACCCATGTACCCGAAATATACCTTAACACGTCGGTACCAAGCCAGTACAGCAAGGTAGGCAACCGCACCAGAGTGTGCACCACATTTGGCGTTTCTCGTTCGTGTTTTTACTTGAGGCATGAAGAGTGTTATCGGTGCCATACAACATACCTCCCCCCCCCTCCACACCTGTGGAGAATATATCCCACATGCCTAGCACGGAGAAGAAGTGAATGTATATATGCATGTATGTATGAGTATGTACTTATGTACATATACATATATATGTGTATGTGTATGTTTATGTATGTAGATAGTTTGTGGACCATCTTGTTTTCGGCGTGAGTGAGCGTTTCTTGGTTTGGGACCGGGAAGGATGTGTGCGGTGTCTACCGCCCCCTCCCCCTCCCCCCCCTTTTCCTCCCTTTCCCCAACTGCCTGAAAGTTTCCAGTACGCTCTTTTTTGTAAGATGTTTTTCCCCTATCGTTTATAGAGCAATTCTTTAAAACCAAGTAGCCCCTGTTGTGGGCGAAAGTCATCCTAATGTATACATAACATTGGAATAAGTCATTTCTATGGTAATTATGGTAATGTTGTAGTTAGTTCATTGAATGGGACTAAACCTGTGCTTGATGGCCGTATGTGTGAATGGCCAACCGGTGCGTGTAAGATGATCGCCCCTTTGTGAAAGAAGGCTGAAGCCTCAGTGTTTGTGTCACTATGCTCGAGTGGTTACGTGCCGTGTGCCGCCGGGCAACCAAGCAGGATACCCTCCAGGGACTAAACCGACTAGCAAAAATAGGCTTACTGTAGCTGTAGAGAGTTTACTAACCCTGCTAGATAGTGACACAGATGTAGCATATAATTAGATCAGTAGCACCTTAATGACCGTAAACGTTGACAGTGCATTCAAGAAAGAACCCACATCCAAGTGGCCATGCAAAAACGAAACTTAGAAAATTTCCCGCCAAACCCAAGTAAGTTCCCATTGTAAACATGATGTATTTGCTACATGCCCGATTGTTTAAATACAAAGCTATCGATCAGTTTCCAGCTTATCTAAAAGTGTAGTATAATGAAATAAAGTATATATTAAATGTGGGAAAGGAAATAATTCCCACAACACCACTCAGTCTATCACGAATTATAATGTTGAAGCGTGACTGAATTAAATGTGTTTTCTTAGTTGAATTCTTCACACAAGAGCGCTGATGTGCATTTCCCTCCCGCAAGTTGAAGGTGATTTTAATGGTTTGATTTTAAAACAATCACACGGTGACCTGTTTATAAGTTGAATGCCATTGTCAAAATCATTTGAAGAGCCCCTTCTCGTTTACGCTATCATTGTCCGTATAATTCCTCCTATACCGACGAATGAGTATGATGAAACAATTATGTAGAGGTGACATGTCCATTTTGAGTAGCATTTTATATATTCCAGTAACCGATGGTTAAACAAAAAATATATATATATGTTGAAAATCAATCTAAACAGAATAAAGTCGGAACATAAAATAGAATTATAGCTAAATTATAATTAACACATCAAAAGTTGAAACTGATCTCATACAAAGTATTGTTTCATACAAGGGTCGTATGAAATGCAAATATGTTCATTACGAGTGCAGTAATTTATTCGGGGAGCAATTCATTCGTGCTCAGACAGTGGATAATTAAATACAATTTATACATTTCGTTAACATTTCTGTATAAAATCTATGAGTCATATAACCACCGAGGATACGCAAACATCACTTTTTATATGCTGGGGTCATGAGCTGTATGTTATCTTTGTCATAGGCCTGTGCATTCATAATAAAGTTTAAAAGTTTTTGAAAATTTAGAACTAGCTACATGTTCCAGTTGTGTTTTGTTGTCAACTCAACGCGGTCCGTCAACGCTGAACGCGGAACAAAAATAATCACAAAAACTTTATTAACAACCAACAAGGGCATTGTATTACAATTGAGACATCTTATTTTAGGGTAACAATGGGCACAAAGTTATGAAATTACCGCACACAATTAAGAATAAGTTAAGGCAGCGAGCGCATCACCCGAGCAGATTGCACTGAGGATTTCATTTGAGGAGCTCATAACTCGAGTCATAAGGCTTTGTGCCGCTTTACGGACCAGTACCTTGATGTGATCTGACTGGTTTCCAGTAAAAATCCTGCTAGCTGACGTCGAGCGAGGGACCTACATCAACCGTCTAAATGTGTCATTATAACTCACCGTCAATTTCCTCACGCTATATTGGAAGTATTTCTCCACAGAGCATTACAATAAATCGAGTAACAATATGATTTGATGAGCTGGATTTTAGCTTCCCTCAGTACCAACAAGAATTTTCGTGTCAGCATGTTGCCAACGGCACTTTGACACCTTGTTTTGTTTGCAACATCCTTGTCATCAGTGCAATTGTTACGATCTTATCAGGTAAAGGTTGTTAAAATATGTTAAAGATGTAGCAAGGTTGTGAGGAAGACAAAAATGTTTTTATGATATTATTTCAAATATGGTAACAATGACAAGTGAACAGTGAACTTCACAGAGCATGAATAAGGATAATGATACTCTAATAAGAGCAGCTTCAAGTCAAGGTGTATGATTGATATTGTGTAGCTGTTATGATATCTGAATAAGTTTAGATTGCATGAATGCGGAGGCTAATAATTGTAAACGACTAAAATAGACCAAAAGAGACGGTGCGTTGTCAATGAGAAGTTTACCCTACACTGCCAAACTCTACACTGTCGTCTATAGAGAGGTGCCAGCTGCTGCTACCCCTATATCGATCATCAGAACAGCTGACTCTCCTTTCAACAGACAGGCACAAATGACCTCCCATTATACATCGGGTCTTCGACGAAATACACGAGTGACCAAGTCCGAGGGCACACAAGGAAGCGAAAATTGGGGGGAGGCTAACCCTAATCCAGCCGCTCGCCTATGAGAAACTCACACTTTATAAGCGTATAAATAGAGTGTTATAACACAATCTGCTGAAATGATGTGTCCTAGATATTAAAATTCCTCTACATAATCCAGTGCAACACATTCTAGTTCTATCTCATTTGATAGGTTGTAATTGAAACCTTTCGGTCTAACTAGCATACATATAATTTTTGCAGTAGCATATACAATATCATGGGGTACAGTAAAATTGCTACAGGTATCAATAAGTTTTTGCTATGCTGAGAGAGTTGGTGATTTGTTAACTAAGATTGTTAACACAGCAGTTGGCGACATGACACCCTCGGTTTTCTCTACTTAAAAGGTGATTCAACTCACCAGTGTACACGTCATACAACAGTGACGATAGATGCCCTCCCTGCCTAATTCCGTTTTAACAATGATAAGTGGCCGATTTCGAACAACCCCACCGCACTAGGAATTCGAGCTCCCTGTGCCAAAATAGAAACGAGGGCACAATATGAAGAAAGGCTCCTCTCTCTATTAACTTTCTGATGAAACTCCGATGATTTACTCTATCAAAAGTTTCTCCGCCTCTAAGAAACACAGAAAAACAGGCGAGTCTCTACTTCGGTAATACTCAACAGTTTGCTTCAAGGCAAATATCGTCATTTCAGTTCCATGGCCCTCTTCAAATCCAAACTGTCTGTTCGCGGTAGACAGAAATTATTGCAATCTTACAAGAATAACCTGCTCAAGAACCTTGGAAGTGGAGGTGGCAATAGCAATGGGGCGATAATTATTTATATTTCACATTTCAGAAGAGGAATCACAGTTCCATGTATTACCTCTCTTGGTAGCTCATTGACATGAATGCAGCCAGAAAGGGAGGGAGCAAAGCAAGCACAGCAGTCGGTCTGTGGGAAGCATTCTTATACACTCCATCCGGTATATTGTCATTTCCAATGGCTTTGTTATTTTGAAGGCCCTTAGCAATGCTCCTAACCTCTGCCACAGATACCATTCCGTTTAAAGCATTGACATTGTCGAATGCGTTTTCTACCCAACCTCAATTCTCTTCGGTGCCAACAGAAGCACGAGTGGAAGTGCTTCATTTTTAGGATTAGGTGACCGAATTTCCTTCCAAAAACCTCTACATTTACCTTATCGCAATTTTGCTAGGAGAGCCTGCACACGCAACAACTGTTGGTCATTCTCTCTCAAGAATGCGAGTTCTCTACGTAACCATTACTTTGTTATCCTCATTGCAACAGTAAGCTGACCTCCCCGAGGCTTTCCAGCAATATTCCAATTAAATACGGCGTACCGTACAGCATAATTCAGTTCTCGTGCTCGTTTATTCCAACCTGGAACATTATGTTTGCTCGGTTTTCTGGTAGCAAAAACACGCCGTCCTGCAATTAATGTACACTGCCTCATGCAGCCACACAGATCATTCAATCTTACGTTATCAAACCCCTCGTTTATTTTGAGAAGACTATCAGGAATATTCGCAAGAAGGGCATCAAGGTCAGCATAGAATCTGTCCAGGAGTACCCTATTCTCAAAATTTCAATCAATCGTCTAAACCTCGCGGGATTCAGGTTGTCTGGGAGTCTGAATTCCCTCTACCCTAAATGTTACCCCCAAAACACGGTGATCCGTGCAAGCAATAGCGGGTCCCAAGTGACAGGAAATTGTTGCATTTAACAACAGCGAGGACAAAGCAATATGATCGATCCATGAGATGGACAGAGAACAGTGATTCATAAGTGTGAACGTGTCCGGTGGCAGCAGCCTTGTGTCCTGAAATGCAACATTATGCTCAGCAAATAGCTTTTCAATCTCAATGAACCTATTTGTACGTGGGGAGGCGTTAAAATCTCATAGAATGCACACATGTTGCTCTTTTCTAATCTCCAATATACCCCCAAGTACACCCATGCATTTGAGATATTCTTCCAAATTTTCACCGGAGTTGACAGAGAAGTAAACATTTAAGAACAGTACAGAGGTCTCATCAAATGTAACGGTTAGACCCACGATTCGCTTGCAGTCATACTGTCTAATTTTTATATTTAGGCTCAGAGATTATTGCCAAATGATTGTCAAACCCCCATGTGACCTTCCCACTCTGATTTCTCTCGTCTCATCAACAGAGGAAATTAAGAATGAAGAAATATTTTCTCCCAGAGATGACGGTAAATTAAGCTGCCAAGGATGAAGCCACGTCTCATGCAAAGCTACTCACTGCGTTGTTCTGCAGAGGTCTGCGACATAGGCTTCGCAATTTTAGGGGTAGCAGAACAATCAAGTTCTGCTACTGCCTTTACCCTCCTTTAGAAAGATCCTCGAAAGACCCAGCTCTGCTCCCCAGAAGTTGTGGTATCCAACGTAATCTACTGCCGGCTCTAGCCCCTGCATGCTGGAGTTACAACCTACTTCCTAGACCTAAGCAATAGCAACAGTTTTCATCTAAAACTCCCCGAGTGGTTTGGTTTACAAGCTAGTTGAACACTCAAAGCGTAGCCACGCTGCACAGCTAGTCCAAGCCTTTGCTTCAATCACAACGTTTCGCGAAGGTCCTCGGAGGCGGCAGACAACGATCGGCCAGTGTTTTGGATTCCGCGGATGCTGGAATTGTCAATAACGCCGGTCGTCTCAATAGCGAAGAGCTCAAAAAGGTAGCGGTAACGAAGAGACTGATACTTATTAATATTGTTGTTGTCAGCCTCATTGGCAGCTTTTCCAGCCCCTGAAGAAGTGCTAGGCAGTTGACTCGTCGCCAAGGTGTCTACGCAGGTGCAATCCCAACAAAGGTTTTTCCCTCTAGAGAAGGGGAAATCGTGATGGATAGATTGACATTCCTGCTGCACATATGAGAGGGAAACAGAGGGAAAATAACCAGTAGAACAAAGAGGTTTCTGACTAAGATGTGGGAAAGAGGGACAAAGACTGAGGGTGATCGAGGCCGTAGCCGGAGAGGCTGAATAGTGTCTAGCTGGCGGCTTAGTAGGTCGGTCCTGTCTACTGTCGCTCACCACAGACGTTCAGGACCGACTACGCAGGCATTACCAGATTTCTTAACAAAATAGTTTGCATCTATCTTGACAACTTATTGCAACATTTTTATTTTTCGTCACATCACAGATTGCATCCTGTCTGTTTATTTCTATTTTTATTTTGCTTAGAGATTGCATCTTGTCTAGTCCTATTCTCTTATTATTTGCCTGTCTCTTTCAACGACCGTGATTTTATTTGATTTTAAGTTATGTGAATTTTATGCTGAAGCTTTGCTTTGAACTTGGTATCTGATTTCCCGAGCCCTTTTCTTAAGGACGTGTTCTTAGTTTTTTCGTTTATTTATTCCTATGCCGAGTTTTGTTACTTTCACCTATCAAATTCCACTCTTCATTCTTCCACCTCTGATATACTCCGGTAGCAGCAACAACGACAGCAATTCCATTGCCGAAACTTTCATATTACATTTGTTGGGCACATGAGCTAGATGTTATTCGTGGCAAAGTCCTGTACATACAGTACGTACGAACTGATAGTGAAGAGGAGTTATTCGTGGCAAAGTCCTGTACATACAGTACATACGAATTGATAGTGAAGGGGAAGATGAGAGCCGGCATGATTCAATTTGAATCCAGCGTAGAAATAAATGATGGGCTAATTTGAGATTCCCGAATAATTGTTAAATTATTTTAGGCAAAACTCCTAACATTATTTGTACAAAGTGATACGGGTAAAAAAACGATTGTTTAAAAACATGTTTTGTTTGTATATTTTCTTTTGGTAAAAAATGACCGGACAACTAGAAAAAAAAATTTTCTGGTATGAGATTTAAGTTGAATAAATTCAAAACTGATTTAATAACTTGGCATCATATTGTATTCATTAACCTTTACTTTTGACATTAGTTGGTCAAAATTGTAATTTTTTACCAGATATTGCTGAAATACAGCATAGCTGGGTGCCCACAGGCCCTGAGACCTGCTGTGTGTATAAAACGGTTGACAACTGCTGCTGTCAACGTATCCGCAATGGATGTCGTTCTGAATCCAGTTGACAACTGCTGCTGTCAACGTGTCCGCAATGGATGTTGTTCTGAATCAATTCACTTTTTTGTCATATCCAAAGGCGGCGTGCCAATGTATTGACTCAGGACCTGTAACACATGAATCCTGCTCCTGCTTCACTGTAAACGCTCCGTACCATATAAAGCACGAGCCCCGGGGCTCCAGTCGTGACTCCAGAGTGACATCCTGCTTCACTGTTAGCGCTCGTACCGTATGGTGACACGAGCCTCGGGGCTCCAGTCGGGACTCCAGAGTGACATCCTGCTTCACTGTTAGCGCTCCGTAAAGTATGGTGACACGAGCCCCGGGGCTCCAGTCGGGACTCCAGAGGAACATCCTGCTTCACTATCCGCGCTCTGTAAAGAATGGTGACACGAACCCCGGGGCTCCAGTCGTGACTTCAGAGTGACATCCTGCTTCACTGTTAGCACTCCGTACCGTATGGTGACACGAGCCTCGCGGTTCCAAACGTGACTCCAGAGTGACATCCTGCTTCACTGTTAGCGCTCCGTACCGTATAGTGACACGAGCCTCGGGGCTCCAGTCGGGACTACCGAGTGACATCCTGCTTCACATGCGCGCTCCCAGTAACTAGAAGAGGCGGAGTTTGGGCGTGTGGTTCATCCATTTAGCCGCCACAAGCTGAACTTGCGTTCAGCGCATTGCAAAGGAAGGTTGTCCAGCTATTGAGCTCTCGCTAGCATTGGGTGCAATTTTATCCATTGCAGATTAGTGGAGCAGCATCCACTCCATGCCAAACCCAGGACGACTCGACCCCTTGGAGGTGCATTCTTCTCCAAGCGACAGCAAAGCAATAAGATCAATGAGTACATGGGCAAATTGTCAGATTATTGAACAGAAAGTTAAATAATGTTATACATCAAAACTTTAAATGGTACAATTTTCTTTAGAACGTCTATCATCATTTCATTATATTCATCATTGTTTAAAGATTCCAATCCCATCTGATCATTTCTATATCACCAATTGGAGGCCCATACCTTAACTAACAGGCAATTGAAAAATGTAACTAATATTGACGGACCTGCTTCTCATCCTCAAGTCCTGGTAATGTGATCTGTTTATGCATTTGTTTTTATGACAGGAACAAGCCATTTTCAACTAGCCCGGGCTATCCATGCAAATGGCTGTTCGCTGAACGTAAAATTTGGATGCCGTTCTTCACCTCCTTGAGGTCATCATCAGGATCCCAATAACGTTTACAATTTTCAAACATATAGATGTCTTTCAACAGTCAATACTGCCGTAAGAATATCAATATCATACGACTTCATTTCCGTCGTAAGATATTAGCCTGAAAAGAAACAAGGAATAGAAAAACCGTCAGATAGTCAGGGACAGCTGGTATCAAGGAATATGTGTGCCTGTATTAGGAAAATCAGAGGATCGAGATGAAAATGTCTAATACGTAGAGTCCATGCATAATTGGGGTTCATATACGTAGAGTCCAAGTATTATTAGGATTCGTGTAGGGGAAAATTGCGATAACTAAAGGTTTGTTGTAAAAAAATTATGTATGGATTGACTTAGTATTACCTTTTCCAAACATAAGTTTAATTCAATTGATCTCACTGCAGTGGAAGGTAATTTCAATTAAACAATTATGCAGGTAAAGAGACAGTATCCCAACTCTCACTAAAACTTCAACAAACATGAAACCACCGACTGACTTGTGCATTAAAGTTTGAATTCGTTCCATTTTTGTTATAAGAGCAAAGTATTCAGACAAAAATTACGTCCAATACAATCTTTCTACAAGCGGTCGGGTACAACGTCAGAGGATGTGGTTTTGGTAATATTTCTTGCAGACAAACTCAGTGCGATATAACATGCGCATGGCATTGCAGTCAATGGGGTGCGGAACTCCGACATGACGGCAGCCTTGGATCGAGTGTGCGCCATTCGTCGCTACGCGTTGCAACTTGCAATGACGGGTGTCGCGAAACAGGTTTGCTAAGCATTCATGTACGGAGGATGCGGGTAATTCCTGCGTTTAATTCAACTTTTGAGTTAGAAATTCATCAATTTGTGTGGATGAGCTATAGATGGTACATCGCCAAAATTAAAGATAAGCCTTGCATATATTTTCAATTGCAATTTCTTATCAAATGCATCCCCCTAATTACGCCATCAGGTGTCAATGTGTAACTAGCCGAGTTGCCGACCAAAAATCCCATTACGACTTGTGGCAACCAAGCTTGTGACGTCAGAGTTTTGGTGCCCCATGGATCACCGTATTTTCAATCGCAGGACGGATGATGGAGCATGGAAGGCACAGTAAAATTATCGAATTTGCAGAGCTACAGTTACTTTTAGGTGCTGTGTCTCGTGATTTGAACACGGTCATCGGCACGCTGTCTGTGATCGATCATAATTCTTCGCTGTCTGTGATCGATCATAATTCTTCGCTGCCTGTGATTGATCTTGTTCTTTGCTGCCTGTGATCGATCTTAATTCTTAACTGCATATGATCGATCTTGATTCTTCGCTGCCTGTGATCGATCCTAATTCTTCGCTGCATGAAATCGAGCTTAACCCTTTGCTGCCTGTAATCGATCTAAATTCTTCGCTGCGTGTATTCGATCTTGATCTACGCTGCCTGTGATCGATCTTAATTCTTCGCTGCCTGTGATCGATCGTAATTCTTCGCTGCATGTAATCGAGCTTAATTCTTTGCTGCCTGTGATCGATCTTGATTCTTCGCTGCCTGTGATCGATCTTAATTCTTTACCGCCTGTGATCGATCTTGATTCTTCGCTGCCTGTGATCGATCTCAATTCTTCGCTGACTGTAATCGATCTTAATTCTTTGCTGCCTGTGATCGATCTTGATTCTTCGCTGCCAGTGATCGATCTTAATTATTCGCTGCCTGTGATCGATTTTAATTCTTCGCTGCCTTTGATCGATCCTAATTCTTCGCTGCCTGTGATCGATCTTAATTTTTCGCTGCCTGTGATCGATCCTAATTTTTCGCTGCCAATGATCGATCTTAATTCTTCACTGCCCGTGATCGATCTTAATTCATCACTGTCTGTGATTGATCTTAATTCATCGTTGCCTGTCATCGATCTTAATTCTTTGCTGCCTGTGATCGATCCTAATTCTCCGCTGCTTGTGATCAATCTTAATTTTTTGCTGCCTGTTATCGATCCTAATTCTTCGCTGCCTGTGATCGATCTTAATACTTCGCTGCCTGTGATCGATCTTAATTCTTCGCTATCTGTAATCGATCCTAATTCTTTGCTGCCTGTGATCGATCTTAATTCTTCACTGCCTGTGATCGATCCTAAACCTTCGCTGCCTGTGATCGATCTTAATTCTTCGCTGCCTGTGATCGATCCTAATTCTCCGATGCCTGCGATCGATCATAATTCTTTGCTGCCTTTGATCGATCCTAATTCATCGCTGCCTGTGATTGATCCTAATTCGTTGCTGCCTTTGTTCGATCCTAATTCATCGCTGCCTGTGATCGATCCTAATTCTCCGATGCCTGCGATCGATCATAATTCGTTGCTGCCTTTGTTCGATCCTAATTCATCGCTGCCTGTGATTGATCCTAATTCTTGGCTGCCTAAAACTATGGCGTGACCTACGTGACTTCCAGTAGCGTTCCTTACTTAAAATGATGTTCAGGTGGGATAGGGTGAGTATTTAAAACTGAGGCTTGTATAGAAACAATATATACAGTGCTGTGCAAATTAGTTCGAACAGTGGTAAATTTTGAATAATTTTCCTAATGAGTCCAATTTTTTGGCTATGATATTAATGGTTCTTCTGTTTTCCATATATATAGGTGTTCTAGTGGTGTCTGACAACTGTTCTAATTATTCTATTGGTGTCTGTCAACTGTTGTCTGCTGTGAAGACATTCTAGCAAACGCATTAGTGCTATTCCAGGACTTGTGCAGAAAGGTTATGCTGTAAACGTTCTCAGTTATACTTCGTTTTGACGGAGTATTCACCTCCTCTTCATGATGGATATCACTCCCAAGAAGCGTGCAAGTATTGTAGCTCTTAAAGAACATGGTGGTCTTAGCATTAGACAGATTTCTGAGAAAATGAAAGTGGTCAAGTCAACCGTTGGCGATATCTTGAAAAGAAAGGCAGACACTGGTGAATCTTCAACACTGCGACGAGGAAGATGCGGAAGAAAACGCAAGATAACACCTCGCGATAACAAAGTTCTCATCAGAAATAGTATAAAGGGTCCTAAGAAAACAAGTGTAGACCTTCAGAGAGATTTATCTTCAGCAGGCGTGAATATTTCTTCTTCAACTGTCCGACGAAGGCTCCTTGAGGTTGGCAGATTTGCCAGAAAACCTCTAAATAAACAGTTATTCACATCTGTTATGAAGACAAAACATCTTCGCTGGGCACGTAGGTATGATCAATGGACAGCAGACGACTGGAAAAAAGTAATATTTTCAGACGAATCGCATTTTGAAGTACATGGCTACAGGTCACAGTTCGTGAGACGAAGCAAATGTGAACCGCTTCGGCCAGGAAACATTCAAAAAGCGCCCAAACATCCGCCTAAGAAGATGTTTTGGGGTAGTTTTAGCGCTAACGGTACAGGAAGACTTATTAGTGTAGAGGGCATGATGAACAGTGATAAATACGAGGCTTTATTGGAGACTCACTTGCTTCCTACGATGAGAAGGGACTTTCCTGAT